>PVIR01017213.1:12302-35422 GCA_004026965.1 Petromus typicus
AATCCTCCTGCCTCTGCCTCCCGAGTGCTGGGATTACAGGCGTGAGCCACCACGCCCGGCACTGTGGATGTGGTACTGGTTGCTGCTGGGTGTGGGTCTCCACACCCAGTATTGTTATGTGGTTACCGGGGAATCGAACCCGGGTCCTTGCGCTTGCGAGACAGGCGCCGGAACCACTGAGCTAACTCCCCGGCCCCAAACTTATCATTTTTTAATGGCAGAGTAATACTCCATTCTGTAGAAGAACCACAGCTTTTTTATCCAGTCTCCAGTTGATGGACATTTGGGTTGTTTCCAAGATGTAGCAGTCACAAACTGAGCTGCTATCAACATGGGTGCACATATGTCACTGTGATATGAGTCTTTTAATTCTTTTGTGTATATGCCTAGCAGGGTGATGACTGAGTTAAATGGGACCGCCAATCCTAGCTTTTTGAGGAATCTCCAAACTGATCTCCACAGGGGTTGTACGAGTCTACAGTCCCACGAACAGTGGAGAAGGGTTCCTTCTTCTCTACACCCTCGCCAACATTTGCTGTTTATTGCCCAATGTTTTGCTGGACTGTCTTTTTTGCTGAGTTGGACACCGAGTCTGTATTTGGGAAGTGATGACAGGAGCAATGAAGAGACCTGAGAAGTGTGAAGGGGACGAGAGGAAGTGAAGAAAAATCCAAGCAAGGCCAGGGAATAGCTCATAAGGATAAAAAGTGTGTTTTCCTTTCAGTGAGTGACTGAACAGTTCCTCAGTCTTTCCCATAAGTCTCCACAAAGGGCAGTACTTGAACTGGGTGTGATGGTGATACACATGTAAACCCAGCACTCTGGGAAACTGGGGCAGGAGGATTGAAAACCTGAGTCCATCCTGGGTAAGTTAGCCATTTACATAGATCCTTTCTCAAAGTTAAAATAAAATGAGTAACTGGAATGTTAGCCCAGTGATGAGGCTCTGAGTTCAATCTCTAGTTTAGAGAAAAAAGAAAAGAATAAAGGAAAATCAATAGTCGTTACTGAAGCTCATCTCAGTGGTCGTCCTGGAACCCGGGGCTGAGCAGGATCTGAGTTCCCTGTGGGGGCTCACACCTGAGCATGGCATCAGGGGCCACAGTCCGTCCTGCAGCATTGCTTCCTCTAGGCTGTCCTCTCCCCTCTCATAGCCCCATAGACAGTGCAAGAGGGTTTTCTGAGTTTCATAGGCACTGGACTCATGCAAAGTGTGCTCGCAATCTGTGGTCTGGAACTCACCGCTCAGGTATCTGGCCTGTCCACTCCTAGACTATGAGTAAGTTGAGGGCAGGGCCTTGTTCTGACTTGCTCTCTCATCCCCAGCATTGACAGTTGCAAGGCCTAGAACAAGTCTCCAGTAAATAGGAAGAATTATTTTTCACCTTGGGAACATACTCATAAGTGAAATAAATAGGTCACAGATGTGCAAATATGGTATCTTTTCTCTGACATGAGAAAATAAGAATGCAAATGAGTTATAGAATGTATGTTAGATATTGTTAAATAGAAACTATTCAAAAAGAAGTGAAGATAGGAGTAAGTAATGAGGGAAAAGAAAAAATTGTGATGGTAATAAAAAAAATGGGAACCAAAGCTTATGTATATAGGAAGTGGAGGGGGTGGTAGGGTGGGTAGGGGAATGGGGAAAATGAGAATCAAGTCATGTCATATACTGGTGCAAATTGTCCATGATGAGTGTTATCATGATATGTATATAAAATGTACCTATTTCACAAGAAGAATTATTTTTCAGAGGGGGGTAAGGGTAGTAAAGGAGGGAAAGAAAACATTTGATGATAAAAAAGGAAACAAAGCTTATGTAATAAGGGACAGGGAGTTGTAGGGTATGCATTATGGGGGGCATGGAAATGGGGAAAAATGAGGATCAAGATGTGTCATGTACTGGTACAAATCCCCAATGTTGAATGTGATCATAATGTATTTATAAAATGTACCAATAAAATCAGTTAAAATTTGTTTTTCAGGTTAAGATCAACATTTGACAACTTTGAGGACCTTGCTACGGCTACTGGCAGAATATATAACATTATCTTAATACATAGTATGCAAGGTAACCATACAGTACAGCTTCCAAGTCTTCTGGGCTGAGCCTGCTGGGACCACAGTGCTCTGGCTCAGGCTTTTGATGGCTTCCCATTTTGCTTATGGGTCTAATAAGATGTTCGCTTCTCCCTAGAGAAGCTGGGAGCAGCATTTTTCTTGGCTGCTGACCTTTTAGCCTCATTTGGGAACTAGCCCTGGGGATGTGCAGACAAGGAGTGGGGTTATGACTGATTTCTCTCCTGAAATAGCCATGAAAACAACTCCTCAGTACAATAACTATGAAGCATGTTTTGGGACCAATGGAACAAAGCAAGAGAGAGGAATGAAACTTTAGCTAGAACGAAAAGGAGGATGACACTGTGTGTGCAGGTGTGCAGAAGCATGATACCTGCTATTTTTGTGGGATGGGAGGGGTGTGTGTGTGTGTGTGTGTGTGCACGTGTTTGTGTGTGTTCAGTGACCTCACCTTTCTGGTGTCTTTCCAGTAGAATAGAGTAGACTTGCCCCTGCTGGGTGAGTCTTCTAAGAGGGCTGCCCTTGGTTCATGCACCAACATACCACGTAGTCCCTGCCAAGGCTGGTCAGAAGGCTTCTCTGATTCTGCACTTTCCCTAGCACTGTTCTGTGAGAGAAACTGCCATGGAGGACTGGAGTGGAGTGGAGTGCTTAGCATTCTGGGCTCTGGCAGCAGACAGAGAGCTCAGTGATGCAATGTCTGTGTGAACCGCTGCCTTCAAGTTATGAAGCAAAGAACATTTTACAGTGGACACGTCTGCTGAGGGGAACGTCACAGAGTTGTGTCTCATCAGGACACATATTATTAATGGCAAATCTATTCTCCAACTTCACATGTCAATTCTGTGACCAGTTACTTAGCCTTTGGGAGTTCCTGTGTCTTAATCTCTAAAACGGGGAAAATGACACCTTTCTCAGATTCCCGTGTGCATCAGAAGTGCTCAGTAAAGCGTGGCGACCATGATGCTGAGGTGAGCGGTGGTGGCCGTGTGAGCGACAGACCTCCTCTAGCCATTGTGTTCATTTTGTCTTTTTCTTCCTGGAAGAGAGTTCTGGTACACGTCATGGTGACAAAGAGTCCATCTGAGAAACATTTTCCAAGGTCCCTTGCAGTGAATTGTGAGTGCATTAGTATTTTTGGCCACATTGTGAGCTGAAAGTATTGTGTAGAAAATTCAGAAAGGCTCCTTGAGAGGAGGGTAATCTGTTTGTCTTTCCCTGCTTCCTTTGTTCTGTTTCCTGTTTTGGTGGTGATGGGAAGTTCTTCAATAGCCATTTTATATTCGTTCTTGGTTCTCCGGCAGCCACTTTAACCAAGAGATGACTTCACAAAGAAGAGCCACACTGTCAGGATAACAGAGCAGAGGGAGGGTGGGTGGATAGGTAAGGCTAAGCTCCTCATCTGAGTTGGGCTGCTTTTCCAGAGCTTCTTTCAGGTGAGCATATTTTCTAAGACATAAGGTTCTTTTCCTTTTTTTTGAATGGGGATCAACCTATGTCACCCAGGGTGTCCTTGAATTCTTGGATTCAAGTGATTCTTGTGCTTTAGCCTCCTTGGCTATAGGTGCTTTTTGGTTGTTGTTGGAAAAATTTCATATATTTAATTTTTAAAAATAAGTATTACTTTATTTTATCCCATTTCCTTTCAAACCCCCTATTCTCCTACTTTCCTCATGTATGAAAGTATTGTTTCCATTTTTCCTTCTATTTTCAGTTTTTTTCTGGTCCTTTCTGCCCTCTCCTCCTTGTTCCACTTTCCATTCAGAGATTTCCTTCCCATTTCCTAATAGCCATTCTACATTTCAGTCCATATTTCCACTTTCAGTTTTTCACTTCAGAGAAACAATGCAGTACCTAGACATGTCTGTCTATTTATTCTATTTCAGAGTATGGTCTTAAGGTCCACCCATTTACCTATGAACGTCTGAAGCTCATCTTTATAGAAGAGTAGTCTCCATCATATAAAAACTCCCTGTCTTCTTTATCCATTTGTGCGATGGGCATTTGTGCTATTTCAAAGATTTAGCTATTACAAACTCTACTGCTACATGGATATCCATATATTACCGTGGTATGATACTTTTTTGGGGGGATGGTCAAATGGAACCTCTAGTCTTAGGTTTTTGAGGAATCTCCATACTGTTCGCACCAGTCTACACTCTCAACAACAGTAGAGAAGGGTTCCTTTTCCCTCACAGTTTTGCCAGAATTTTTCATTGGTTGATTTCTTTTTCAGTTTTTTGAGACAGGGTCTCACTTTGGTCTTGCACTTAGCCTCAAACTCAGCAATTCTCCTACCTCTGCTTCCCGAGTGCAGGGCTTACAGGTGTGAGCCACCACACCCGGCACTGTGGCATGTGGTACTGATTGCTGGTGGGCGTGAGTCTCCATGCCTGGCATTGTTGTATATGGTTACTGGGTGTCAAGCCCAGGTCCTTGCACTTGCAAGACAGGCGCTGGAACCACTCAGCTAAATCCTCAGCCCTTGGTTTATTTCTAATAGAAGCCATTCTTTCTGGAGAGAAGTGAAATCTCAGCATTATTTTAATTTGTACTTCATGAGTGACCAGTGATGTTGAACATTTTTACTCATTTATTTGCCATTTCTAATTCTTCATCTGAGAAGCATCTTTTAATTTCAGATGCCCATTTCTACATTGAGTTTTTAACTTTGGAGAGCCAGATTTTTTGAGTTCTTTACATAGTGTAGATAATAGCTCTAGAATGCAGCAAATCATCAAGAAGGTTATACACCATGACCAAGTTGTATTCATCCCAGGGATGCAGGGATGGTTCAACATATGTAAATCAATAAATGTAATACACTATATTAATAGAGGCAACTGTAGGGGAAAATGTAGCCATTTAGCAGTTTCCTGGGACAACCAGTTAAGCAGAACTTATGCAGAGCTCGTTTTGCAGAACTCCTGAGTTTCTTTATCACCAGGACACAGGATGCTCCCCAGACATCTTGTTAAGTTTTGTGTTACTGAATCTTGCAAACAAGATACATAAACAAACAGTGGGATAGGAAACAGAGAGAACTGCAAGACCTGTCCCAGGAACTGCACCGGCCCACCTCTTCTGTTTTTACCCCTATGCATTGCTACTTTGTATTGCTGCATAATAACAGAGCTGTTGGAAGACAGCTTGGTGGTTCAGTCCTCTGAGGCTGTTCTTCCTGCTGAAACTCATCCCTGAGTGCCTCATTTCCTTCTGTGACCCAGGACTTACATCAGATTTACACAGACAGGAAAGGATAAAAACTATGATTCTCTTCACAGATGCAAAAAAAGAATTTGACAAGATTCAGCATCCATTCATGACAAAAATTTTATAGAAATTTGGTATACTTGGTATTTATCTCAATCTCATCAGAGCCATCTGTGACAAACCAACACCCAGCACTATACTAAAGGAACAGAAACTGAAAACTTTCACTGTACAATCAGAAACAAGAGAAGGATGCTCATTATCACCATTCTTAATTCACATTGTTTTGGAAACATTAGCCTGAGCATTTGGACAAGAAAAAGAAATAAAAGGAATAAGGATAGGAGAAGAAGTTAAATTATCATTATTTGCAGATGACACTGTTCTTTACATAGAAAACCCCCCAATGACACCAAAGGACTTTTAGATTTGCTAACCAAATTCAGAGGCATAGCTGGATATACCGTCAACACTCAAAGATGAATAGCCTTCCTGTATGCGACTAACAGATGCAAGGACGGAGAAGCTAGAGGAACAGGTCCTTTCACAATAGCATCTAAAGAATGAATACCTATGAATCAATCTGATGGAAGAAGTAAATGACCTCGACATTGAAAACTACAATACTGAAAAAAGAGAGTGAAGAGAATACCAGAAAAGGAAAAGAAATCCCTAGTTCTTGGATAGGAAGAATCAACTTAGTGACATGCTTCTAGAATTGTATACAGATTTGATGCAATCCCAATCAAAATCCTAAGAGCATATCTCACATAATTAGAAAAAATAAAATTTAAATTTATTTGAAATCAGAAGAGACCCAAAACAGCAAAGGCAATTCTGGGCAACAAAGCCAAAGCAGGGGAAATCACAATTCCAGACTTCAAACTACTACAAAGCTACTGTGATAAAACAGCCTGGTACTACAGAGGAACAGACTCAGGGATCAGTGGAACAGACTAGAGGATGCAGGAATAATGCCAGGCATACTCAACAACCTTATATTTAACAAAGGAGCCATATACCAGCCTTGGAAGAAAGACAGCCTCTTTAATAAATGGTGCTGGAAAAATTGGCTTTCTACATGCCAAAGAGTAAAACTATACTAATATCTTTCATCACCCACTAAAAGTGAAATGAGTCAATGATCTAAATCCTAAAACAGAAACACTAAATATGGTAGAAGAGAGACTAGGTAGAACTCTTGAGGGTGTAGGCATAGGCAAAGATTTCATGAACAAAAGCCAGACTGCATAGGAAATACTACCCAGCATCAACAACTTGTCTTATTGAAAAGCTCTTGCACTGCAAGAGAAACCACCAACAGGGTGAGGAGACAACCCACAGGGTGGGAAATTTTTTTTTTTTAACCTCCTATTCAGAATTGGCTATATGATTTTAAAAATCTTTTTTTAAAAAATTTATCTTTGGGTGAACAATTGTGAATGACAGTGACGGTTAGAATCTCCCTCTGTTTTCCAGGATGGCTGTGTTAATCTGCAGAATTTCCAAAGGTCACCCTGTGGGTGCTTCAGGTTTCTAACTGGGCCATTGAGCCGGAGTAAAGTTCTGAAGGAACAGAGGATCAGGCAGGTGCCTGGCGTGGAGGAGCTTCTTGCTGGGGAGCGATGGTGGGTCTGTCAGGGGACACGTCTCCAGCTCTGTGGTCCTGAGCACCTTAGACAGCAGCCCTGCCCCCCACTGTCCCCTCCCTCCATGCTGCAGCAGAAACTGTTATTTGATCTGGTTCATAGTAATTGTCTGGATATTGTTTGTTTATTTTTACTGAATTACTAAGTTTCAGGAAGAACCTGTCCCTTGGTAATCAAACTATAAGCAGAAATGGTTTTCTTGTGTATGTTGCACAGTTTGACAAGCAGAAGACTTGCTATTTCTTCCCTAGAATTGCCACCGATTAGCTCTGTGACCCCGCCTCCCCCCTTTGTACTCCTGGGCAGCCCTGACCAGCCTTGTCTTGCCAGGCTGGGGGGCACCTGGCATAGAGGGGTGGACACCAGGCTTCAGCCTTCATTCCGTTGCAGCCTGGCCTGTGCTGGCCCATCACGGAGTGGATGGCTTTCCTTCCCCTGGGATGTTATGCTAAATATGATTGCAGGCAACATTTGGCAACAGAGCTGGTAATGTGTGTGCTGCTGGAGTGGAGGAGGGAGGGAGACTAGGGTGAACATCAATGTCCTTTTCAGGACTCAGGAGCGGCTTCCAACAGGAAGAGTTAACTGATCCCTTAGACTGTAGAAAGTTGTATAGGGGAGACATATTATTCCTCCAGGGTGGCTTGCTGTTTGGTGATGTGTTTGATGCTGGACGGACAGAGGTCAGAACTGGGCTGTCAACTCACAAATGGCTGATGGAATTGTGGACTCATTACGTGTGAGCTCTTGAGAACACTGTTATCACGCTCTGACCTGAGATTTTCTTTTTATCAGTAAGTGAAAGATAACAATGCTATGCTAGCCTTTCTGAGGTCAGAAATTTGTTGTCTTCCTTTCCTAAATGGAAGGGCCACACTTTGTTCCTATCAGATTGAAAATTTTCTCGTTTTAAACTTCTAACAGTGACAGAGACTTGCTATTTCTTCGATTATATTATTAAAGAAGCACCTCTTCAGTGTTTAGCTCCATCTTCAAGCCAAGTTCATTTTGAGGAACAGGGGTGTGTGTGGGTTCACAGATGTGCATTTGTGTAAGCTCAAATGTCTTATAGCTCTTGTTTTCCAACACCAAAATTTATAAACCCGGCGATGACACTTTTATCCCTCTGAATGAGGTCTCTTCTCTTCCTTCCGGAGAACTACACTCTGAGATCCCAGCTGCTTCTGCACGACCCTGGGGTGGCCTCTCTACTCTCCCTCCCCTGTTACCATAAAGCTTATCCTTTCTTCAGAATTCTCCAGAATGCTCCAAACCTCAGCTCCAAAGGGTGAGATCCAGGGATCTTGGATTTTCTTTTCCCCAGAAGAACAAAAACTGTCAAAGGACTTGCTAGAAAGAGGTGTGGACTGTTTTTCTTGTTTAGGTTCCAAGAATAGCCTTTCTCTGCATAGCACTGCAGCAACAGCCCAGAAAAACTCCTTTTTTAAGACAGGAAGTCCTCTGAATGGACTCTTCTCTTTCTACCCTGTTGCTCACCAGCTTCATAGGCGCAAGAGCACTTGGCTCCTACGTGCCCTGGGTTTTGCTTTGCTTTCTCTTTCTCTCGAGCCTCCTTTGGTTCATCTGACCACAGCCTGTGGTCAAAGGCCTCAGTGCTACTCTGATGACCACAGCTGACCCTGGGGCCAGAGAGAGGTGAGGACTTTGGATGGACCCAGCCCTGCTGGATACTCAGAAGGCCTGATTTCTTTTTTCAAGCCCCAGGTTCATCCTGGAGGAAGCAGAGGCTGGACAGAGGGGGGGAGTCACGGCCTGGCTCGTGATCACCGATCACAAGTTTCCTACATAGGATGCTTTCTTTGACCAGTCCAGAGTCAACAACCACATGTGTTTCTCCCCATGGCTACTTTGTCACTGTTAGCACAGAGCAGATGCTTAGTCAGCTGCTTCAAAAATGAAACTGAGGGATCCTGTGCTCAGTTCCAATGGCTGCAACCCATGGTCCTTCGTGGGAGCCGGAGCCTGCCTCCTCCTGCACCACTTGGTCCGGTCCTGATGACGCCTCGGCACATGACCCAGCTGCACCCTGGGCTGAAATCACTGATGCTTGTTCTGGCTCATCTACGATGACTGTGACGCTCCTTCTGGTGCTGGTTTTGTTTTCCACAGTCTCCAAATCCAGGCCGTGCCTGTGCTCCTTGTCTGGCTGTGGAAGCTCCTCAGGGCCTCACCTCACAGCGAGGTGATGAGCCCAGGAGGGCCCTGGGCCCTGCTCCAGAGCCCGTGCCTGGGCTCCATCCCTCCCTGCTGCACCTCACTCTGCTCCTCTCACTCCTGCAAGCTCAGTGCCATCACCACTCAAGTGTCCTGGTGGCCTCCTCTGTACAGCAACAGGTCTCAGAAATATTTTAAAGATGCTGCTTCCGTGAGTCTCCTGATCATCCATACTTTGTGCATCTGATTTATTTTCTGGGAATTTCAGGTGAAGTGTGGGCAAATACGTGTACCTCAAATACAGTAAACTCTTCACAATGTTACGGAAAAACTGAAGACAGTGTAGGAAATCATACAGACGCATAGGCTGCCTTTATGCCAGGAAACCACGGTCTAATCAATCAACTGATTCACCAATCAGTCAGTTGGCTAATGGAGATTTATCGAGCTTCTCTGGTGTGCTTAGCCGCCATGCATTAAGGGGCCAAAGGAACCAGGGACAAGGCATGGTCCCTGTTTTGAGGCATTTTACAAACTATTTGAGAAGATGAATGCTCATGTCTGGTAGAGCTCCTCCTTGGATGGCGGTTAACTGATTTCTCTCCCGCTCTGGTGTGTTGTGCATGTGAGTGATACGGGAGCAGGCACACTTCCGGTGAGACAGGAAGCCAGGCTGGTCTTGGGATTGGAGGGAGTAGGCTTGAACCCCACTTTCACCTCGCCCTATCTATGGGGCTTGGTCTTCGTCATCTTTGGAAAGTGTTGCTGAGCAGCTCCTGGGCTCATCCACAGCTGCGTACCAGTCAACAGAGGCTGGAAAGGGACAGGAGTCAGCCGCCTGTCCTCACGCTGCGGGCTCAGCAAAGTGAGGAGACGAACTGCAACTGCAACATCTTCCTTACAAGCTGCCCCAGGATGGATGAAGGGGAGTCTTTGGTGAACGTATTCCCTAGCAGATTGACACAGCAAAGGGATTTATGGTGCCTTGGTGTTCAATTTGAATCAATGATGATCCCATGTATGGAGTTCCTGCCACATTTCAGAAAGCAAACAGATGATTGCCTGCCAGCACCAGTTCCGTGGAGCATCTTAAGACTATACTTCAAGTTGTCTGTCCCATGACCAGCAAGATTATGTATTGCTTATTTTAAAAGAGGGAAGTAAGGCTCCAAGCAGGAAATAGATTTCTCAAGGTCAATCACTAATAAGTTAGCAGAGCTCTGCCAACCCACACCTCTAGTTTTCTATACTTTACCTCATCCTTGTGTTGCTTTCTCATTTGTGTATTGGAAAACTGAGACCCAGTGGACCAGCTATGCTAGGTATAGATTGGAAAGGACCAAACGACAGGACTTGCAGTCACAAGGCACACACTGACTTGCTTCAGGAAGACCAAAGTTTTTGCAGAAGGCTTCAGGCTGCCTGACTGGGTGGACATCAGTGCGATAACCCCAGTGCTCCTGAGGTTGGAGAGCATCTCTCTGTTGAGCACAGCACAGCGCAAGCAAAGCAAGTATCCAGAAGGGGAGGATCTCAGCTCGTTTCTTCTGTGAGGCATGTTCCTCATCCTGCTGCTTCCTTCTTAGTTATTCTTGCTACAGAAGAGCTCACTGCCTGCCCTGTGCTTCTCCCTCCCTAGTAAAAGCGGGTGGGTGCTGACCTCCCACTCTCTCTGTGCCTGCAAATTGGTCTTCGTCTTTCTTTATCCCTCACTGGATCCACCTGAGCAGGCAGGTGGGCCTGATCAGAGCTCGGTAATCCACTAGCCTTTGGTAGCCCAGCAAGCCTGAGGTGTTAGCCATGCATACAGCAAGAGCCAGAGTACAAGCATGATGTGTTTGATTCTAGATTCTTAGGGCACTCCTCAAGCTTGAGGAGTTGTGGGGAGAATTTTGGATGGGTGTGAAAGAAATGGCTGGTGGACAGGAAAAAATCCTGCCTAGTAGTCGGAACTTTCAGGATCTCCCCTTGTACAAAATAACCCTCACATTCTCTATTCCTAAATACAACTGCAGAAACAATGTAGATTTGGCTCCAGTGGGTCTGGGGAGAGCCTGGCGATCTGCATTTTTAAGTGGATGTGACTATCAAGCATTTAAATCAGGTTCTGCAGCCTGTACACTGTTCATGCTTTGAGCCTGGTAGCTGTGTTCAGCAGCATCTCCGTCCTCTGCCCACTAGGTGTCAGTAATATCATCTGGGTCCACCACAAATACCTCCTACTATTGCCAACTATTCTCCAGGGGAGCAAAAATCTGCGTCTTCTAAGAACCGTGAGTCTAAATCAGTGGTTCTCAAACTCGTCTGCACATGGCAGTTACCTGAGAACCATCCAAGAGCCTGGTGTCTGCAGCCTGTGGGAGACTGTGGTCTCCTTGACCTGGAATGTAGCCTAGGCTGGGGATACTTAGCTTCCCTAAGTGATTCTAATGTGCAGACAAGTTTGGCAACCTCTGGTCTAATCTCAGACTCTGGACCAATCAGCTTCTCTCTCTCTTTCAGCTTTCTGGAAGCTGCCAAGCCTAATTCTCAGAGGTGCCCACGGCTGACCAGACACCTGGTTCAGAGAAAGGAAGCTCCCTTCCCAGCCATCACTCATCACACAGAGAGACTGTTTCTGAGCTGGCTCCAGTCCCTCAGGAAGGAAAAGCAGCAAAACCTTGCACAGGGCTGGAATATATTTAGTCCCCATCCATCATGCTGTTGGGGCTGCTTTACATACAGAAGCAGTATTTTTTTTTCATTAGCCAAGAGTCTCATTTTGAGCTGGTTGTGTGGCTTGAAGCCCTTCTCTACCTCCTCCAAACCCTTGACAGGATTATCCTTTATTCCCCTCACACTTACAGGACAAGATATGCCCACTTTGTCTGAAGCTTGGATGCAGTGCGTGCATGGAAGCAGAGAATCTTTGCTAGGTGAGTCTCACCTAGTGGACCCTGCAGAGAACATCTGCTCTTAGCTTTCCTTTTAGCTGACCTGCAGGTGCTGTGGAACTCATTGGTACTAAGAATATTCTTGTTCAGAGTCACGTTTATGACACTGTCTGCTGGGACATGTTATGAATGTGGACAAAACCAAGCCCCACTCAGATGAGGTGCTGACCCACTTTTACTAGGGAGGGAGAAGCACAGGGCAGGAATTCCTTGGGCCGGAATTGCTCATGAAGAACACACCTTTGTCAGACGAATCTCTGCTTCTGCAGAACTTAACACAGAAGGGATCAATTCTTACAACCATTGTCCCCACCACCTACTTTTGCTTTCTCTTTCTCAGTCATACAGGAGAGAAGAGACTGAATTATGGTGATGAAAGAGGAATAAACACTCATCAGCAAACATACCTTTCTGGGTGGCAGCCTAGTGCCACAGTGCTAATGGTTCTTGGGGACAAGTAATCTGGGACAGGTTCCGAGATCTACTTTGCTTTCAAAATGACTAATAATCCCTTGAGCCTGAGTTTCTTTATTTTTAAACAGAAAGAGCTATAAACATTTACAGACTTGTCATGAAGATCACTTGAGATCATAATGAAATCTAATGTTTACTGAACACTGTCATGTGTCAGGAATACGCATTAGATCCGTTCCTACCAGCCCCAACAAGACACAAAATTTAATCTTTTCAGAAACTCCACCATTTTGTATCTGAGGGAATTAAAGCTCAGAGAGGATGAGTAATTTGCCTGAGCTGAAAGAGGGCTCTGGAGCATGTGATTTTAAGAATTTAAACTCCAGTACTTACTGGGAAACTTAAAGTCATGGGGATGGTTGTAGTGTCCTACAAATGTTCCTATTCCCCTTTCTACTCTATGTAACACATTTATTTCCTTGTTTGCCAACACCGTCTGTGGATACAGATAAAGAAGCAGGCTTGGCAGAAGGATACATGACATATATTTCAGGCAGTAGAATCAAATACCTGCAGAATCTAGGCTCATGAATGAGATGACCTGCTGTTAGCTCCTGAGCCCACAGGTGTGCAGGAGGCTGGATCAAGCACTTACAAGGCAGGGATTGAGGCTAGGTGGGAACCGCCTGCAGAGCTATGTGGATGATGGTGGAGGAGATGGCCATGGCCTCCATCAGTCACTGTCCTCAGCTCTAGAGGGCAGTGAGGCTCCAGCCCACCTTGGCAGGTAGTTCACATCCTGGCTTCTCAGTCAGGTGCCTTTACTTTCACCAACATATTTTTCTAAGCCCAGAGAAACAGACTTAAGGATCCTATCTAATTTGTATTGCAGTTGAATTCCTCTGTCTGATCCACCAGCAGATGAGATAATGCACATTCAATGGCCACAGCAGCACTTTCAGCAACTGCTCCTTGGGGATCAGATACGTGTGAAGCACTTATTTGTGCGCACTGCTGAATTACTGTGGAAAGTCACCTAGTGGGTGGGTCCTTGTCTTGCTTCTCTTACAGATGAGGAAATGCGGAACAGCGAGATTATATAATCTGCTGAAGATTCTCTGCTCAGCATGAGAATTAGGAGTGTAAAACCAGTGAGTCTAGAAGGTGATGCATCAGGAGAGACTGGCTCACTGAGGGCCTGCAGTGACCCATGGCTTGGCTCATGCTTCTGGGCTGCGTGGGCCATGGCCCTGGAGACCGCTTCACCAGTGGTTCTGACTGGGTCTCGATGTGTCCCCCAACATGCCATCTCTGCCTGGAGATAGATTTTCTATCCCAAAGTGTGACAGCTTCTCCTAAGCATAACTGTCACTGGTTCTGTGAAAAAGGGGATGATTTTCATAGTTTTCCCAGTGTGTAGAAGATGAGATAGTGTCACGTGTAATAAAGCTCAGAAAGGCCATAATATCCCTAACTTCTGGCTCATCCTTCTTGCAGCTCAGTGGGATAACTGCAGATTGGCTTCCATTTTGCATTTATCAGGATGTGATGTGGAGGGGAAGTTCAGGGGCTGTCATTTAGTGGCTTGCCTTCAGTCTTTTCAGGGGATCTGCACAGAGCAGGAGCGCCCCAGCATCCTGAGTCCTCCCCAGGTAGTGGCACCCTGAGGTCCTTTGCTCCGCTCAGACTGAAAGTCATCTGGTCCTTGTTCCCAGCCCGCTGGGGTGTTCGCAGACTTTCTCTGGGGAGCCTCAGGAGGAAGGAGTGCTCCGACCCTGTCCTGGGTCTCTGGTGCTCTATGCCTGTCCCACTGTATCCCCTTTGTAGGTGCCATTGAGCTACATCCTGGCCCAACAGGAAAGTTTCGTTATGTTTCACATGTTCAGTGTTTTAGGGCCAAACATCGGAGCCATGATGATGCGAAAATCTCCACGTGGTCCCTGCCCTTTCAGGATGGAAAATCTCTTGGGCCAAGGCTTTGGACTGGGTGACTCCCCATGCACGTGTCTCTCATGCCCCCCGTGAGACAAGCTCTGTCATCCCCACTTCAGAGATGCTGGGAT
Organism: Petromus typicus; assembly: GCA_004026965.1. Taxonomy (NCBI): domain Eukaryota; kingdom Metazoa; phylum Chordata; class Mammalia; order Rodentia; family Petromuridae; genus Petromus; species Petromus typicus. Next base: position 26,832 of record PVIR01017213.1, read on the forward strand.
GAAGCTCAGGTGATAGGTGACTTCCAGCCTCTCAGAGCAAGTGAGCTGAGAACTCGAACTCAAGATCTGCTCTGTAGGGTTCCAAAGCACTTTGTTTCTCAAGGGTTCTGATCTTCTAGCTCAGGGGATGGAACTGTTTTGGTTCTTTTTTTTTTAAAGGTTTTTTTGAGACAGGGTCTCGCTTTGTGGTTCAGGCTGGCCCTGAGCTCAGCCTCAAACTCACATCACAACAATCCTCCTGCCTCTGCCTCCCAAGTGCTGGGATTACAGGCATGAGCCACCACGCCCGGCACTGGTATGTGGTATTGGTTGCCGCTGGGGTGAGTCTCCACACCCAGTATTGTTATGTGGTTATCAGGGATTGAACCCGGGTCCTTGCGCTTGCAAGACAGGCGCCGGAACCACTGAGCTATATCCCTGGCCCGGAACTGTTTTGGTTCTTGATGCAGATCTAGATGTCCTTTCGAAGCATCACACATTCACAGGTGGGACCTCTCAGTGGTGTCTGCATCTAGAGTGTGATAGTGGATGAAGGGTGTGTGATAACTAAATTAGCCCATTGATTGGTTGAGCTTCATTCAGGGTGTGGATAATAGGAAAGCCCACCCTGGGTGGGTTTGTAGCTTGAATGGAATAAAAGGGAAAGGAAGGCTCAGTGCTGGCGCTTCCTGAATCTTTTCTGTCCTGCCATGGACTGTTTCTCCACTGCCAGGCCCCTCTGCCACGTTGCCCTGCTTTAGAGTCAGCCATCTGCTAACTGAAATCTCTCTACACCACGAGCTAAAACAAACCCTTCCTCCTCCCACTGGTGAACATTGGGTATTTGTTCCAGCATTGAGGAAGCAGCTAGGATAGGAACTAAAGCTCCCAGAACTTGGGATCCTCAGGGTGTTTTCTGTGATTCTTCTCACAATGGCCACTACGAGAGGGATTGTCACCTGCCCTGTGTGGATGCAGGACTCAGACTCAGCCAGGTCAGGAGCTTCTCAGAGTCACTGCTGTCAGGGGAAGGAGAAGTGATGCGGGTCTCCTCTCATAATGTTTTGGAGCTCAGCAGGCCTTTGGCACTCTCAGCCCTGTTCTTGGGTCTGCAGCAGAGCTTCCCATCAGCCACTGCAAGCTGTTCTCAACTCTTTGTGTGACTCAGTCATCCATGCCCCAAACCCCATGCTTCTGATGTTTTGGGCTGCTTCTCTCACCTGGCACGTAGGAGGACTAGGCAAACACTGCTTAAAAAAGGAAGTTAATACTAATGATAAACTTCAAGGAAGAAGCCAGGCTCACCCTCTTGTAAATGTTCTATTTCGTAGTCTGGAAATTGAGAGCATAATGAGCGTTAGCATTAGCTCTTCCTGAGCTGGCAGGACTGCACAAAATAACCAGCCTCTGAGAGGACTTTCAGAAGGTGTGTCACTCCAGGGAGCTCAGAGCTGGCATGCTCATGGCAGTCTTGGTTTACAGGATAAGCAGAACAGTCAACAAAGAATTCCGGTCTCCCTTAAAACAAATATCGTGTCCCAAGCAAGGGTGGATTTGTATTAACATGTAACACAGGAAGCCCTGGCGGCCCTCTGGGAGCCTGGTTTGATCTTTCCTCAACCTTGAGTTGCTCCTGTGCGTGTCCAGATGGCAGGGCGGTGTGTAGGACTTCATTCTTCCCAGCTCTGGACTATCCCACTGAGCCCACCTCACAGGTCAGCGCTGGATGCTGAGCTATTGAAAGCAGAGAGAAGAAAAGGGCCCAGGTGTTAGAGGAGCCAGCTGCCCAGGTGAAGTGAGAAGACTCTCCATCTGCAGCAGCATACATTTGCAGGTTAATCATTTTCCCAAAAGCACCTTTCATCTTCTCCCACCCTATGAGGCTCATCCTCTAGTTCAGGAAATGATTGCTGCTAAGAACCCAGGAACAATGCTTTACATAAAAGGGACTGGACATGTGATTAACGTCCAGGTCTGGAATCTCTCTCCCTGAGGACATAAGACTTCCTGAGCTGTGAGTAGAGATGGCCGAGCACTGATTGCATTTAATCGAGTGGTCCAGGCTCTTACAGCCACTGACAGCCCATTCAAGAAAGCTGCACCTGCCTTTACTGGAAGAGACAGAAGGAGCAGCCTGTGTCGGAGCACCTTAGCACCAGGGGTAGGGGTTGGGCTCTCAGGACAGGCTGTGAACAGGCCACTGGGGAGCTCACGGGCTGCTGCAGGGAGGAGGAGTGTGCGAGGCAGAAGCGGTGCTGACCCTGCCCCATGTTCCTTTGGCTGCTGGACCCACCACCGCAGCAGAAGGTGGGAGCAGCAAACCCACCTTTGGCCACTTCACTGTGGGTGCTGGGTTCCGTGGTCAGTCCGGCAACCCCAGGTCCAGTGTTCCTGCCACCTTTGCACAGGTGTCCTATGGTCAGGTGTATGGAGAGGGTGAGATGCACCCTGGAGGCAGTGGTTTCCGGCCTAGGGAAGAACAGTGTGAAAGCATAAGTGGTGTCACCCCTCTGAAGGGCCTGGGCCGGGAAGCTGGGATGGAGAGCTGTCTGGTGGCGGCCAGACTGGCCTTGGGAAGGTAGTTATGGCTTCAGACGCAAGCCCGCCGCCGAGGTCGCAGGAGCATGGATGAGCACGGCACGGTCGGGATAGAACCACTGAACATCTACGCGGTGTGTGCTATTTCTGCTCAAGTGGCTTCACCCAAAATGATTCCTGGAAACCTCACCAGTCTCTCGGGGGAACCTTTGTTCTCCAACGTCATCGATGCTGAAATAAATGTTGACTTGTTTCATGGGGTCATGGAGCTCGTGGGGGAGCACGATGTCACCGCAGAGAGGGTTCGGCTTCCAGGTGTCCACAGCCCTGGGCAGAGATGGAGCAGGTCCAGGAAAGACGACGCCCTGGGTGTGGGGTCTGGCTGCGGTGGCGCCGGCCTCAGCTCCTTCCATCAGCCGCTTCTGAATGTTGTCCAGTCTCCTGCGCAAGGACCGTGGAAGGAGACAAGTTCAAATCCAACAGAGAGAGCAGGCTTCCGAGAATAATGTGGGTGAGAAGACTGATCACAGCCTGAGTGGAGGGAGGAGGAGGCGTCTTCCCTGGCCGGCCCGTGTCCTCACCCTGCATTTTCTTTTCAACCCTACTTCTCCCTCCTCTTTTGCTTATAACTTCCTGTCTCTCCGGAGAAATGCTTCAACGTCTCTGGTGCCCGATGCCTAAAATATTCCTTAGCGAATGCCTTATTTTTGGAGCAGCCATTTCCACCAAAGTCTTTTGCTTTTCCACACACAGGGGAAAGCTGGCTCCCCAGGACTTTTGTCCTCCGCCATGTTGTTTCATCTCGAGAACCGTGAGCCTCTCTTTTCTGAGTGGTTCTTTCAGGTGCCTGACGAAGGTGACCATGTCCTGCTGCTCAGAACGTGCCTCCTCATGGACGGCAGGAATCTGAAACTCTGCAGAGTCCAGCTCTGTGCTGGCTTCGCCTCTCCCGCCTTTTCATCTCACCCGTCCCATCGCGCATTTCCCTGGCCTCCGTCATTAAGTGATGCATTTCTGATGCTTCTCCTGGTGTGTTCTCCGTCTGTTCTGCTGGGGAGATTTTTATTCATGTCTGTGGCTTTCACAACACCTTCAAATATTTGTCCCCCATCTTTGTATCTCCAGTCCGAGCCTTTCCTCCTGGCTATAGACTTATATTTACATGATTATATTTTTAAAGCATTTTCTATTTTGACGGTTTCAAATAAGAGATGAATTAGAATAGTTTAACAGCCCCAACATTTAGTGTCAGTAATGCCCAGCTTTGTTCCACTTGGTCTCACCCATCTTCCTGCTATACTCCTATTAAAGTTTTTGTCTTTTAGGATTGTTTTTCTTTTTGTTTACCCCCTGTACTGGGAGCTAAACTCAGGACCTTGTGCTTGTCAAGTAGGTGAGTTAAGTCCCTGGCCCCAGTGGTAGTTTATATCTGAATGTTCTCCCAAAGCCTCTTGTACTCGTACTTGAGGACTTTCGAGGTTGGCTGGACCATGGGAGCTTGATACTCACCAATGGCTGAATCGATTGGTATTTGGTGAGTTTATATCTAAGTGTGAAATGGAAAGGTGAAAACTGGTTGGAGGAGGTGGGTCGCAGGGGGCGTGGCCTGTAACTGTCCATCTTCTCTCTGCTCTTGGTTGCTTTCTGCTTCCTGTGCCCCTGCCATGGGCTGTTCCTCCTCTGCCGTGTCCCTTAGCCATGCTGCCCTGCTTTGGGGACAATGGACTATGGACTCAAACTACTACAAATTATGAGCCAAAGTAAACCTTTCCTTCTTGAAATTGTAGGTGTCAGGTACTGTGTGTCAGTGATGAGGAAAGTAGACAACCCCAACACTCCGGGCTGGGGGATTCTAAAGCAAATTTGACATCATGTGTCATCAGTATATACTTAGAATCTAATAACTTCCAGGTATTGCTCTTTGGCCTTTTCAAAGTATCTCAAAGTCAACTCTTTCAAAACCAGATGAAGGATTTTCCATGTTAGAATCTGTCCTCTTTCAGAATTCTCTAGTTTAAGAACATCACCACCAGGCCAGGGATTTAGTTCAGTGGTTCTGGAGTCTGCCTTGCAAGTGCAAGGGCCAAGGTTCTATAAACACCCCCACGTTTGCATTGCAAGTGCAAGGGCTGAGGTTCTGTAACCCCCCCACCCCCAGAACTGTATACAATAAAGCCAGGTGTACTGACTCATGCCTGTAATTCCAGCACTAGAAGGCAGAGGCAGGAGGATTACTGAATTTAAGGCCAACCTGAACTATAATTTGAGACCTTGCCTAAAAACAAAACAAAACAAAAGAACAAAAAAGAACATTACCACCAAAGTCTTTAAGAGTCATTCTCAATAGACACCCTTACCTCTTTGCTCCCTGCATGTCACCAACTCCCTCACCTTCACCTACGTGTACTTGAACTCCCAGGTATTTCCCAAAGAGTTATTTCTCACTGAGACTAGTTCAGTAGTCTTCTGTCTACATCTCCCTTTTCCCACTGTGGCTTTACTCCAATATTTTTCTTTCTACATTGCAGCTATGTATTGTTTCTGCATTAATTCAACAAATATCTTGCTGTGCTGTTGATACTACGAACAATATACTGGACACAATAGTGAACAGGACATAAATGTCCAACGTATGATACACACACATGCATGTTATTGGAGATAAAAATGTCATTTAAAGTTCCATGAAAAGATAAAATCAGGGCCAGCTTGCTAGGCTGGTGCTGCCTCACTTGCAGCATTAATGAAATCCTCTGGTGGGTGGGTGTTTTGCAGAGCAATAGCGGAGGGTAGAACATGCCAGCCAGAGAGATCAGTGAAAGCAGCACCCTGTGTGTCTCATCTGCCAACTTAAATCTTCTTGGAGGAAGATTCTGCATTAACTTTGGTTCTGTGTAAGACTTTGTTTTCTTAGAACAATTTTAGATTTGCAGAAAAATTAAGAAGAAAGTACAGATACTTCTCACTACTTCCTGTTTTGCTACATGCACCCTCTTTCATTGCTGATATCTCTGTCAGGCTGACAGGTTTGTCATAACTGATGAATCTCCGTGGATCCATCACAATCATCCAGATCTGATCATTTATATTACTCATTGAGGGTTCACTCAGGGTAGTGAACAGTGGTTTGAACAAATGCATAATGTCATGTGTCCACCATCGTAGTATGATGTCTTGAAAATCACTATTTAGTTTTTACATTTAAAATATTTTTAACTTATGGAAAAGTATTATGTACATATGATATACAGTAAAAACTTGCTTTCTTTTGCACATCTTTCCAAAGGTATTCCATGTGTAGTCTGGCACACATACGAATAGATGATCTTCTGTTTTGTGTATGTGTGAGTGTGTGTGTGTGTGTGTGGGAGTGGTGGGGATTGAACTGGGGATTGAACTCAGCACCTTTGTACTGAGGTACATTCCCAGAATTTTTGTTTTTCACTTTAAGACAGGGTCTCACTAAGTGACCCAGGTTGGACTTGACATTGGTGTCTTTCTGTCACAACCTCCCAGAGATCTGGGGGACAGGCGTGTGGCAGCAGCATTCGCCTCTATTAGAAGTATGGATATAGCTCTGTCTAAGACAGTACTAAAATGCCTTCTACACACATGTCATGTAGAATATGGTCTGGCTTCCTGAGGGTGTAACAGCACACTTCACCCTCTGTTTCTGTCTTATACCCTTAACCAGGCCTTTGTCCCTGGTGTTCTGAATAGCCCACCTCCTTGCAGCTCTGGGGATGGCCTCTCTGCCACCACAGGAACCGGGCACAATACCCTCTCTTGTTCAAATGCTCTTGTCCCATCCCCTCTTTACCTCCTTCTAGTTTAGGTATAGAGTCTTTTAGTTCTCCTGTCTGCCTCTGTTGACCTGCCATCACAAAACGGGACAGACCAGATGGCTTAGTGTCATGGCTTGCATTGCTTCATGAAGCCACGGGGTTGCTTTTCAGAGGTGATTGGATCTCAAGTGTGTGGTTGCTGGGATCAGGGCTGTAGTTACTAAATCTGGCCACTGACTGGTTTGCCATAGTTCTGGCTAGGATGTGTGAGTGCTACTCCACCCTAGGGAGAGCAGCCTGCATAAAAATAAGGGTAATGTGTGCTTCTCTGCCTGTTTGCTGTGGACTTTCTGCTCGGTTATGCTCCTGCAGTGCTACCCTGCATTGGAGCCAGGCAACTATGCACTAAAACTTCTAGAAACTGCGAGCCAAATACACCTTCCTCCTCTAACTTTGGGTGCTGGTATTTTGTCTCAGCAATGAGAAAAGTAACCTAGATGCTTGGGAATAGCTGTGTTTTTCATGCTTTTGAGGCTGGAAGGCTGAGGCCAGGCATTAGGATGGTGGGCTCAGCTGATCCCTTTTCTAGGTTACAGGCTGTCCACTTTTCATCCTATCAGGAAAGAGAGTGAGAGCACTCTCTGAAGTCTGTTTGGCTCGCGCTCTGACCCCACTTGTGGTATCTCCTGAAGGCCTCATCTCTTCACATGATCACCACAAAGGGGAGAACTTCAGAATATCAGTTCTGGGGAGGCACAGGTGCAGACACAGCAATGTCTCATGAGCACCTGCCTAAGGAAGCCCTCCATCCTTTCCTTGTTCTCTCCTCCTCTTGGTCAAACTCACCTTGCTTCAGCCACCGTGGGCTTCTCTGGCTCTTTGAACGCACCAGCCATCCAACTGTCACCACCTTTGTCTCACCCACTTCCTGTACCTGGGTGCTCTTTCTCTTGCTCTCGTGGCTGGCACAGCTCAGACCTCAGCTAAACTATCTCAGGGAGGATGGCAAAGCCACTTGGCCTAAAGTGGCTGTGTAGTCTGTCCTTTTTAAACATAGAGTAAAATTTATGAGGAATTTAGTGGATGCAAGGGACAGAATCCTGTTGCGACCAGCAGCACACAGGATTCCTAGCCTTTGAGACAAGAGGAAAGTGCTTGGGGACTGCACTGGACAGAGATGTGTGTGGGGTTTGCAGAGAGGATTAACACATCAGAGAGTGGCCAAGGAACATCCCAGGTGTCCATGCCTGGCAACAGATGCTCTACTGACTCTTTGGGTCTCACAGGGTGGGGCTGGGATGAAAGCAGAATCAGCTGGTAGCTGGCAGCCTCTCCCTCCTCTGTCTCTATTCTAGTTCTCTGCTGACATTTCCCCGAGTGACTGATTTGATCGATCTTTCCCACTCTACCCAAAGATGTGCTCTGAGAGAGAAGAAAATTACCTGCCTCCTCCATCGTCTACTCAGTGCCTGGAGCTCACCAGCTCACCCTGTGTGTGTGTGTGTGTGTGTGTGTGTGTGTGTGAGATTTCTCCTTTAGCTCACAGGAAATTCTTGAGAGTGACAGGGCTATATGAGCTGTTCTAGCCACATAGATCTTTTAAATATTCTGATGTTTAAAATTTTAACAAAAGTAAAATAAAAACCTAGATGAAATTAATTTATTAGCTTATTTGATTTAAACCAATATATACAAAGTATTACTTCAACATGCTAAAAGTATAAGAATTATCAGAAAGATGGCAGACAGCCTTTTAGAAACTACCGAGGCCTTAGCATCAGTGTGGGGCTCCTCCCAGAGCATTCGGAGCTGCTGTGTTGTGGACACTCAGCTTCTGTGGGGCTGAGCCTGTCTTTGGTGGTGCAGAACTGCAGGTTCCTTCTGTCTCTGGCAGCTGACAGCTGACTCTGTGCACAGCCGGGACGCCGCTGGGACTCCGGGACCAACAGGCCAGAATGCGCCGGGCATCGCTCCTTCCTTGGCTGGACTAACATCTGTGTCCTCCCAGATCAGCGCTCTCTGGCTGTTGCCTCCTTTCTGTGAGCTGTCTGTGAGGGACTGAGAATCCCCAGCTGGGATCAAAGCTGTCTTGCTAACCTGTTTCTTCTCTTTAGTTAAAATGACTCGAGTCTGAATTTCAGCCAGTGGATGTCACTGCTTACACCAGGAGAGTCCTCAGGAGACTGGTCTACTTGGGGACAAATGTGGAAAAGTTGGCAGTCAGTGCCAGCTCTTCCCCCATTTCACTGTTTCCCTTTTAACTTGGAGGAGTGACTGACTTTTATGAAA
>PVIR01017214.1:0-35316 GCA_004026965.1 Petromus typicus
GGAAAACAGTTTTAATGGTGAAAGGAAGGAGGCTGAGCTGCCAGTGCGATTTGTACCAGCAACGCAGAATAGCCTGTCACAGAGATACATCCAAACAGCACCTGCTGAGCCCCTGCATCCACTCTGCCCTGGAATTGTTACCTCAGCTAATAAATTAATCCCACCAGTAGGAGAATATGATAGTTTGTACTTACTGAGTGCTTACTATGTGCCCAATATCCTGCCATTCTTCTATCTCTCCATCCACCCATCGTTCATCATCCCTGCATCCAATCAACAGGTCCTGAATGTCCAGTGTGTGACAGGCACTTTTCTCCAGACCAGCGATGCAACCATGACCAAAATATACCCTTTTTCATTACATTCTAATAAGAAGCATACAATGAAGCACAAATTTAAAACTAAATGATGAAAATGAATTGTGCGAGTGTTAATCAGGACAGAGTATGCCGAGGGGAAGTAGCAGCTGTACAAGGCAGCTAGTTTTAGACAAGAGGCCTCACTGAGAGCTGACCTCCATGCCCTGCAGAGGATGTGAAGGCACCAGCCCTGCAGGTCCAGAAATTCCCAGGCAGAGGAAACAGAACATACAAAGGCCCTGGCTAAGACAGGAAATAGCCTGGCTTGTTCTAATGCCAGGGGCAGAGCGAGAAGAGACAGGAGATGATGGGAGTGGGGCGGACAGACAGACACTGACTAGAAGTCTTCAGAGGAATGATGATGAGTTTGGATTGAAGACAAAATACCAGTGAAAGATTAAACTCAGAAAAGTGAGATAACTAGGTTGGGTTTTAGGCAATATCTCTCTTGGTTCATGATGACTCAAATGACAAGGAGGGCAAAGCTGGGTATAATAAAGTGACAACATGTGTGCTAATGAAGTAGTGATGAAAAAGAGACACAGACTAGGACATGTTGTTTGGAAATAACAGTTGAGATTTGCTAGTGAATTGAAAGTGTGGGCTGAAGAGGCAGAAGGCATCGGCAATCACACCCAAGTTTGCAGCCAGAGCAATCAACAGAAGGCCAGGGGAGGAGGTGAAGAACATATTCAAGGTCACACCGCTGTCTGGTCACACAATCAGGATTGTGTCTGCCCTCCAAGGCCGCTGGGGCCACCCACCTCTGGAGGTCACACTCCTCGAAGCACTCTTGCTTTCCAGTCCTACTGCCTGCCCAGAGGTGTCCTGCTGAGAGCAGAAGCCACAGGAATTGAGCCGCTGCTTTAAAAAAATAAGTAAGACAAGAATTTCCCAACGTTATCTGGCTCATCAGATCTGTTCGAGAGTAGTCTTGCCTTTGAGGTGGTCCCAGGAGTAGAACAGAACAGAACAGACATAAGCTGATGGCTCAGAAGCTAGTAGCTCAGTACACGTGTCAAAGCCACTTCCAACCTCAGCAGGCCATCAGCAGACACTCAGCCCCCATCCTCCTACCTTAGAAATTCCTGCAAAATCCTGGCTCAGATGACATAGCTCCTGCAACACTGTGGCACAAGGAACCAAAACTCTTGGATGCGGGCCGGGGAGTTAGCTCAGTGGTTCCGGCCCCTATCTTGCAAGGGCCCGGTTCAATTCCCCGGAAACCACAGTTCAATTCCCCAGAAAACATGTACAATACTGGGCGTGGAGACTCATGCCCAGCAGCAATCAGCACCACATACCACAGTGCCAGGCGTGGTAGCTCACGCCTGCAATCCCAGCACTCGGGAGGCAGAGGCAGGAGGATTGCTGGATGTGAGTTTGAGGCTGAGCTCAGGGACGGCCTGAACTACAAAGCGAGACCCTGTCTCAAAAAAAAAACCTCTTGGATGCTCTTACTTACACGCCAGGATTCAGCAAGCACACCTAGTATGAACCAGACACTGGGACACGGCCATGAATAGAATAGCCAGGTTGCTGCTCACATGCCACTTCCCATCCAGTCAATTTGCACTGGACTTGGCAGCCCAGAAATCCAAAGGATCGGGGAGGGGAGCTCATGGTCCAAAAGCACCAACCACCCCCAGGCTGCGTGAACACTCTCCTGATCTTCAGATTGCCAGAAGTCAGCAGCGCCCTCACCCTGGAAGCTGGCTCAGGATCAGAAAAATTAATCGCTTCATCAACAGGAGACAGTGATGCATCCAAGCTCACTCGGTGCCTAAAACAGTACCCAGCATACAATGGTGCTAACTGCACACTCACCGGAGGAGGGAATGAAGGAGGAGGACAGCACACAGAAGCACCCTCTCCACTCTGGGCTGTCCTGCAGGTCACCACTTCCTCTCTTGGGCTCAGGAATCAAATCAGCTATGTGCTGTGGTTAGTGCAGACATGTGCGTCTGGCAGCTGTGAGCCCCCTGGATGGACTACTTCATTAGGCAATTAATCCCTTGTGATATGCCAGGTACCTAAGTAACTTAGGGACCCATAACAATGGAATGAGAAAGAAAGGAAGGAGGAAAGGCAAGACCATGTAAGAAAGACAACTATCTCACTGGCACAACTACATAATACAGTAGCCTAGAACTGGATACTCTACGCAAGACCTGAGTTTGAATTCTGAGCTCACTACTGGTTCACTCTGCGATGTCCACAAGTTTCTCAACTTCTCTGAGCCTGTTTGTTGAGCTATCAAAGGAGGATGGGAAGATCGTCTTTCTCCCTGCTCTAGGCATAAAGATTAAGCAGGATGATAAACATAAAATGCTGGTCTTGTCGTTGGTCCCTCCCCTCTGACTGGCAGGATGACAGGATCATCTGGTCTACCTCTAGGGCCCCTGCTTCCCACTCCTTCCCTAGCCCAAGTGGGGAGAGCTCTGCAGCTCCTCGAGCTGAGTGGGACTGAGCTCTAGCACCCAGTACTGCAATCTCAGTTGCTCTGTACCAGCAGCCCAGATAGATCCCCCCATGAGGCAGGGAGGGCACTCACTACTGCTTCCTGAGGGGGTTCCCAGTTGCAAAAGAGCAAGAGTGGGGCTGTTAAAACAGCTATATCTGAAGGGGAGCAGCAGGCCAACGGGAAAAGGACAAAGGGTTACAGGACTCATATCCCATGCTGCTCTCTATACGGCAAACATACGCACATTTTTCTTTCTTTTCAGGGGGTGGTGGACAGGGTCTTGCTTATCCATGTGGGCCTTGAACTCACAGTGATCTTCCTGCCTCAACCTCCCAAGTGCTGAGATTACAGGTGTGCACACCACACCCAGCTCACTCAATCACTTTCTGGTTTAGGTCTTATATCTTCCCACTCTGCACAGCCTACATTAATGACCCCAGCCACACAGGACGACAGCCACTCTCAGCTAATGGGAAGCCAGGGGGCAGATAGCTTCCTCTACTTCATCTCGAGGGAAGGCCTCACTTTAAATGTTGGAATACAAGGACAAAAGAGAGGGAAAAGAGAACCACGCCTGTCAGGTCGAAAGCAGAGAACCCCTTACCACACCCACGGGCATCATCTTCAACTCGAAAATCACCAACAGAGAAAGCTTATTTGGAGACTTATGGCCGAGACGCATGGTCCTGGCACCCCAGGCTCTGTTCCATCTCTCCTGCCCACTATGCTGATCCTGGCTGACGTTGGTGACTTCCTACCACAACTTTCAACAGGGAAATTGTGGAAGGAAAAAAAATGGCTTCATGCCAGCAGGCTCTGAAATCATTTCCCTAACTGCAGCTAGAGCACAGAGCTGTGATGTGCAGACTAAACCTGTGGAACTGGGGGGGAGGTGGGGCTGGAATCTGTCACAGTGCGTGGCGGGTGCGGCGGGGCTGCCTGTGGACTCACCCTCCAGTGCCCCCACCCTCCAGGCCACCCGGCCCTGACTCCACACTGCTCCTCAGTCTCACACCTCTAACTGTGGTGAAACCTGCCTTCTTGCTAGGAGCTTATTTCCCTAACAACAATTTCCACATTCACTCTTCCTCCCCCATTCTCTCACACACACTCTCTCCATTATTCCCCAGATAAGCCCAGCCCTGCACTCCCCACATGAAGAGATACCAGAACCCAGCCAGCTTCCCACCCAATTTCTAGACGAGCCTCCTCCAGAGTCAAGCGCTTTACATGAGGAGAGGCCTAGCTTTTCCACTCAGGTCTTAGGGGATACTGTTCCCTTGTCTGGGTGTTCTTCCTTATTGCCTGTGGCTATTGGGGATTGAGCTGGTCTTTCCCTGCCCTGGGGCCCCTGGACCCCAGGCTGGCCTCCTTAAGGATACCTGTGTGAGCTCTTGATCTGCATTTCACCCTACTGGGAGCCAAGGAGTGTGTCCCCGCTGCTAATGCACGACACTGCCCAGCACAGCCCAGGTCTGCAGGCCCCCAGCAATGGCTGGATGTACATTTAAAATTCATTACAATAAAGATGGAAACTTCAGGCTCTCCCTTACACTGTGTACATTCTGAGTGCTGCCACGGGGGAAGGTGGCCCAGAGCATCTGTCACCCACAGGGCAGGATGAAGGGCCAATGTGAGGATGATCATAGGACAGTCACCCAAGCTCTGTCTCCAGCATCCAGAGGAAGGAGGTCACACATACCAGAAGTGCCACAGCAGAGTCTGAGCTGGAGGGCTGCGAGCCAATTGGGGACAGAAGGAAACAAGGGCAGTTAGTCACCTGATCTCTTCCTGGAAGAGCAGCTAACCAGAGGACCACATCCACACCCACTTCCTCTCTCCACGTCCAGCAGAAAAGGCTCTGTTTCCTGTGAACTTTCTGACCACAAATACGGTCCAAATTTCAAAGGCCAAAGTGATGTTCAGGTAACTCTAAGAGGAACAATCCCGGGAAAACACACACACACACACACACATACACACACACACGGCTTCACGAGGATTATGTGTGTTTGTTTCCTAAGGGAATAACCGGGCCTGGGTCAACCATGAAGAGTCAAGATCAACAGAGACTGAAGAGACAAACTGCACCCCACAAAGACTGTTCCCAGAGACCCCGGGAGCAGCCCTGGCTGGGGCAAGTCCTCCTGAGGTATGGGCTGACTAATGCCAGAGCCCTTCTGAATGATGGATTAGCGAAAGCCAGGCTGCATGGATCTGGCAGGCAGCTAGATGGATGCTGAGAAAGACTCCGTTTAAGTCTGGCATCTCCAGCATCCACCACAAAGGAACTTCTGTTCATTCCTGTCATTCTTTCCCCAGCAGATATTTGCCTTCGCCTCCCATATGCCTGGCACCATGCTACAGGGCAGGAGGCCTCTTGAGGGTGCTTGGCTTCTTCTGACACAGGTTCTCAGCCTCATGCTAGGTGAGCACGAGAACACCCCCTCAGTCATTAATAAGTGTTTGGCTTTTTAGTGAGTTTGGGTTTTTTGAGGGGTTTTTTGGTGGTGAGCATGCTAGGGATCGAACTCAGGGCCTCACACATGTAAGGCAAGTGCTCTCCCACTGAAGAGCATAGCCCAACATAATTCCATATCCTGAAGAAATCTCTCACTATTTTACTGGTTAAGAAGAGTGAGGTGTATTATTACAGACTAACAAAAATAAGATTAAGACTAAACTGCTACAGAATGACAGATGTTGTACGATCCCATTTTAGCAACCCAAAATAGGAAGGAAATAAATTTGCAGATCAACTTCAACAACTGTACCATGCGTGAAAGAGTCTGGCAGGGGCATCCACAAACGTGGGAACAAGACTGTCACCTCACAGTGGCACAACAGGAACACCCTGCCCTTGCTTGGTGTGAAAAACAGGTTAAAATGCACATTTTTCAGAATCTGGGGCTGTCTACTGCTTCTGATCTCTCCTTACATGGGCTAAAAATGGGGAGCAGAAGGGTAAAAAACACACAAGCAAGCCATGCTCAAATCCCACGAGAAAAGAGCCTGGCTCAGAGGCACAGGAAATGGGAAGTAAAAACATCATCGCGTCTGCAGGAAGAATTCCTTGCTTCATCATGGGATGGAAACATTACACAGGAGCCTGGAAGAAAGTGCAGTGCTGTGCAATCCCTTCTGACAGGCAGTGGTATTACAACTCACAGAGAACAGACACAGCCGCGATGCAAGGCAAAGCCGCCATGTGAGGGGGGAGGCGCCAACGTAGGGCATCCACCAACCTGGGAAGAAGCCTTTCCCAAACCACATCACCTGACTTCTCCCGTTCTAGGTTTCAGCCACAGAATCCTAGGTCCTGCCTGCCCCACACCTGGTCATCTACAGCAGCAGTGCTCAGGAAATCAGCTGTACCTGCTGCTAGCCTACCTGCAGCACTGCCCATGGAGGCCTGTAGGAGCCATGCTACAAACCACAGCCAGGTGTTGTGGTGTGTGTTAATTCTTGCTTGGAAAAGAGGGGAAGATGCTGTGACTTTCTAGTCTCTCATTCCACTCCAATCCCTCCTGATCTTGGTTAGATTCTTGTTCCAAATCTGTCTCATGCACATTGATCAGCGAGAATTTCCTCAGGAGCTAAGCTGTGCATTCCGAAGTGCCTTGGTGGACACTCTCCTCAGGCCACACTTCAGGGTCAGGCAGAGAGGAGCCTGGTTCTAGAAATATCCTCCAGGCTGGACCAGCTACCTCAGAGAAACCGCAAATCTATCCTAGGTCAGGTTTCTAGAGTCCAGTGGGCTCTCCAGGCCTTTACTGAAGCTTGACAAGGGGCAGCCCCTCCCCTGCAAGACCTGGACACGTGTGGCAGAGTTGCCCCATGAGGACACTGGCAGAGCCTTGGCCCTCCTCCCTATCTGTGAAGGCCAAGCTGTCCTGCTGGCTCTGGAGGTAGGCAGGAGCCTCTCTAGCTTCCACTAGGGCAAGCAGACTAGAAGAAAATGGCCCCGAGCCTTCAGCTTCCAAGGCACAGGGCTGGTAAAACAGAACAGAGGACGCACCCAGGGACCCCACTCTCTCCTCTGCCTTCCTGACTCCACAGGCAGGACCTACCTAACCGTGGAGGGAGCAGGCAGGGACTGGGACAGACACACGGCCCTAACGACCACCGATCAAGTACAAGTCTGGGAGAGGTCTGTGTGTGGTTTATTGTTTGCTCCAGGTATATACAGCACAAGGGTCTCTCTCTGAGCTGCCTGCTTTATCAAGCTGAGCAGAACACTGCTTTGCTTGTCGTACACCATCTTAAAGGGCACTTGTGGTGTTCACTAAAACTCAGCCTGAAGACATCAGATCAGTTCATCAGGGAGACTGCTCGGAGGAGGCGTCCATGGAACCAATGCTAGAAAGAGATATATTGATGAGTCAGAAGGACACCAGAGAGGGAAGGAGTGAGGGCAAAGGTCAGGTCACAGTGAGCAGAGGAGAGAAAAGGGCATGGATTCAGAGAGAAGCTGGCAGAGGCTACAGCACACAGGCACCTGGCACTGACTCTGAGGGATGTGGGAAGCTGTGACAAGGGCATGATCTGATTAACATTTCTCAGTGGGCCCTCGGAGGCCTGAGTGGGCAAAGAAAGATTAGCGAAGGGGCCAGTGTGGAGGTCAGGGCAAAGATGACCTGAGCCTCGCTGCTCGGTGGACAATTTATTCTGGGCAGAGTTGCAAGGCTCGCAAATGTGAGAAGAGCAAAGGAAGCACTGGATGGTTTGTGGCTCGAGCAGCTGGGTGGAGAATACCACCACCTATGGTGGGAGAAGAACAGCCCTGCTTGAGGTGCGTCGTGATCTCTAAGTGGAGAGCAGGGCTCAGGGAGCACCCACTGTCTTGCCCAGCTCCTCCCTTCCCAGAGCAGCCCGCCTGCTCCAGGTGCCGCTGGCATGACTGGGGTTGTGCTGCGCATCCTGGGCCCACATGAGCTGACTGCTCACCGACCACCAGCTTTGCTGACTCACTTGTGATGGAGTCACACTTCAGCTGACTCGGTATCTGCCACACCTTTCTCTGGGCGCCCCAAGAGACTTGGCCTGCCACCCCAGAGCTCTCCAGGGCCCCTGTGGCCAGCCCAGAACACCCTTCCTACAAGTGGAAAGCACGGCCCCTTAGTCTCAGCCCCAGAAAAAGGCCCTCAGATGTGTGTATGGTCTCCTGGCTCCTCATACCCTGCTCTGCAACCTGAGTCCCACGCACGTACCTGTGCCACCTCTGGCCTGACGTTGAAGGTGTCCAGCCAGTCGCTGAAGCGTGGGTAGCTGTTGAGCTCTGGAGTCCTGTCAGCAGGGGCCACACTCAGCTTGCACTGCCGCTGCTTACAGATATACCGCACCAGCCTCGCCTGCGGGAAGAAAAGGCACATTCAGTGGTGGCACAGGCACATGGTGGACCCAGGTGAATGTGCCACAGGGGAGCAAGGCAGACATGAGAGAGATGCAATCGGGAGAGCAGCCTGTGGCTGCTATGTTGATGTCCACAGGACAGTGGGCCACACATGGGGAGAGGGGAGAAGACAGGTCCAAAAGAGCCAAGGAGCTGTCTGGCTTGACTGAGAACTAGCAACCTAGGGACCAGTGAGAGCTTCTGAGATGGTGACAAAATCCGACTGGCCTCCCACCGGTGACTTCCAAGTGTCCCCAAAAGGCTAGCGCCACACTGGGTGTGAGAATGCACACCCTAAATCCCAGCACTCTGCGAGGCTGACGGCCCTGTCCCAAAAATAAAAGAGTAAAATAAGAGCAGGGGAAGTAGCTCAGAGGGAAGGCCCCGGGTTCGACACTGAGAGGAAAGAACAATTTTAAGAAGCTCGAAAGTACCATCTTCAAAGTATGACATGGGGACATGTCGAGAGGTAACACTCCTCCTCGGGCCCTGCTGCCCTCGAGGGTTCTGTTGTCTGGTTGCTAATTCATTCCTCATCCTCTCATCTGTAACTATCTCGGTGTGTATCTTTAATGAATAAGGATTCTTATTAACACACTCCCCTGCTAAAAAATAATAATCAATAAATAAATAATTTTAAATGTCAAGAACCTAGAAAGACTTCTAATTTCTAATTAGAATGGGAGCTTCAGTCCATTTTGGGGCCATGGTGACCTGCAGAGGCCCGGACTGCTGAAAGCAATGCTTTTAAATACACAAAAACCCTTGGGATTACACAGAAAATCAATTACAAATACATTTTTCACAACACACTTAAAAGTGTGAGGGGGTAATCAAGTTTCTTTACTAAAATAATTCCTACCAGAAGTCTAATACCTGTAATTTTGAAGTTGTGACAAGGGTAAACTGCTTTTTTGAACCACACCATGACTGTAATACAGTATGAAAATAGTTGGAATCCCTCCTGGTAAAGCAGCCATCAGTGTTACTGATTGTGCCTCACTGCCCAGAGCCACACTAAACAGCACACTGAATTACAGGTAAGGTTGAGGAGAGCTATGTCCATGGACCCCTGAATTCCATCTGCAGACCTCAAGCCAAGAATTCCTGTGGCTAGACACAAGAGTAAACAATGAGAAGCACAGCAAAATCTGCTGCCACATCGGCCTGCCTGCAATTTCCCCTGGAAACTAATCCAGGCCCATCACTCATCCAGTGAGTCCTGACTCAGCCTACTTTGGGTCACTGGTTTTCTCTTATGTGGCTCCAAAATTTAAATCCTATTATCTTTAGGCTGCCAGAGGGGTCAACATCAAGCCTCGAGTACTGCCAGAGAGGGGTAGTAGTCAGAATCAAAGTAATCCCACTCGGTATGATGATTTCCATGTCTGGGGAGAGCACTGTTTAAGAAAGGCAAACCAAGGTCATCCAAGCACCAGCTGCCTCTCCATTACCGAAGGCAGATAGTACTAATCAAACACAGCAAAAGCTCACAGCTCTGAGCAGATAATGCTAATAAAACATTTTCTGCTGAAGGCTCGTAACTCTCAGTCACCACATATGTGAAGAAATCTGTGTGCCATTCCTAGGAACATCTTTGGGGCAAGAAGTTCACAAATGTAATGACACAAATGCCTCTTCCATTGTACACACCTATGTAGGTGTACTCATGTTCCTGTCAATGTGGCCAGAGGCAAACTCCAAAATGAGGGCCCAACCTCCTCTTCTGGGCTCATCTCCTGTCCCCTGGCTCCTGAGGGCACTCCGCTCTCCAGACACACACTGACCCTGCCACACCTCAGATTCTTTTGCTCAAACTGCTTTGGCCAAGAGGGCCGGCCCGCCCTTCCCCCAGGGACTCCCCAGGCCAAGTCAGGATCCTGCTTCCCTGTGCTACTGTCACAGCCCTGAGCACAGTGGGCCTCACACTCAAGCTCACAGCTCGATGCAGGTCTGCCCAGCAGACCTAAGCTCCCAGGAAGGGGATACAACACATGCTTTTGAGATGAGAGGATCTGGATTCAAATCTGCCACTTACACTTGTGTGACCTTCAGGGAGTTAAATGATCTTTCTCAGAGTTCACTCACCAGCAAAGCAGGAGTGATGAGTTCTTACTGATATGACAAGCTGGGTCCCCGGGTACACATCAGCACAGGGACTGTGCCCACTTCATTCATTCTTTTTTTCCCCATAAGCCTTAGTGCACCTGTGCATGATACGTGCTCAAAAACTGTCTGAGAAGGGAAGCACATGGACTTTATCCCACATTCCACACAGCCGGCCCTTCCCTCCATCCCAAATCACTCTCAAAGACCAGCTTTTAAGGGCTGGTCAAAGACAGAACCATCAATCAAATAGCTGTGCAAACTCAAAACCACTCTTTTCCACATTAACTGAAGAGGCTGGACTCCTGGCAATGGGGCTCTTGGCACCAACAGTGGCAGTAATAAAGGCCAACCTGTCACAAGCATGGGGTTTCATGGGCCACCTCTCTGGAAATGATTAATAATATAGCCACTCTGCACAAGTCTTTGGTGATGGCCAGCCAACACAAACAGAGCCAACCAAGCGTGGCCTGAGCCAACATGCCAGCCTTCTGCCAATCTCCCCTTCCAAGCTGCCCAGCCTCCCTTTGGCCGCAGGTGCTGTCCTTGGGCCAGGCAAGCCCTTCCTGGGGATCCCTCAGCATACACTCAGCCAGGGCCCTTCTTCTGGGAAGCCTTCTGAGGCCTCCAGGTACTTGTCGCACACATGACCTAAGACTTATTGGCTTCCTGCTTTCAGCTATACACTCTATAGGGATCCCAGTCTGCACCACTGGGCACTGTTTGATCCCAGAGAACCAGTATAGTGCTTGGTACACAGATTGCCATTTAAAAACCTTCATTACAAGGGTGGACAAGGGAACATTTGGTACTTTCTGAGCCCAAATAGGCACACATGTTTATCAAAATGGTAGTGGAGGGGGCTGGGGAGTTAGCTCAGTGGTTCCGGCGCCTGTCTAGCAAGCGCAAGGGCCCAGGTTCGATTCCCCAGTAATCACATAACAATACTGGGTGTGGAGACCCACACCCAGCAGCAACCAGTACCACATACCACGGTGCCGGGCGTGGTGGCTCACGCCTGTAATCCCAGCACTCGGGAGGCAGAGGCAGGAGGACTGTGATGTGAGTTGGAGGCTGAGCTCAGGGCCAGCCTGAACCACAAAGCGAGACCCTGTCTCAAAAAACCTAAAAAAAATGGTAGTGGAAAGCAGACACCAGCAGGGCAAGGAAGGAATGAGCATGAGTATGGGCATTCCAAAACCAGGAATGAAGGAATGAACACTTTCCTTCTGTGACCCCCAGCCCACAGTACTGGGGGCTGGATTTAGATCCTCGTGCACCCTCACCAAGTGCTTTACCCATAAGTCACATCCCCAGCCCATCTTCCTTTAAAGGCTGTTAGAGGTCCCTGCTGAAGGGTCCAAAGCCAGCCCAAGAACTCAGACCCCTCACCAAACACAGGTAACAATGCATATGCTCAGGCACCGGTGTGCGGAGACCATCTGCGAGTGGGTTTGGGGTCCCGACAGCCACCTGAGCTCTGCTGAGGGGCTCCCCTTGCTCTCAGAGGACAGAGGTGGCGATGTGCAGCAGCTCCCCTAACAGTAAAACAGCCATTTTCACTTTTCAGAAAGTTATAGGCAGCCACAGAAGCACCAAAGGGCTATTTTCTCAGACAAACCACAGTGGGGCCTGCCAGCCCAGCCCAGGGACCTGCCAGGGGATCTGTCATTGGTGGTATCATTTTCTCTTAACCACAAAAACCACAAGATATAAATTTGCCGGAACAGAAAAGCACCTGAGGTTCCAGTGATGGGACCAGCAACGTGAGAGGAAGTCATTAGGACTCTGGC
This sequence comes from Petromus typicus, assembly GCA_004026965.1. Classification (NCBI taxonomy): domain Eukaryota; kingdom Metazoa; phylum Chordata; class Mammalia; order Rodentia; family Petromuridae; genus Petromus; species Petromus typicus. The sequence goes on from PVIR01017214.1 coordinate 12,115, forward strand.
CCCAAGGGAGCGCCTGGGCTGGAAATGAAGTCGCCCCAGCCTCAACATTCTTTTGCTTCAGAAATGTAAGCCCCACCCCTGCCCTGACACACAGCGTGGTCACGCAAAGAACGAAGAACTTCAAGACAGACTGGACACAAATTGCCAGGCACTCTGTTTTTTCGTTTGTCTGGTTTTTGTCCACCCTCCACTCCCCCCATCCCCTGCCTGCGGATCAAACTCAGGACTTTGCGCTTGCCAGGCAGGCAAGGTATCACTGAGCTCCATCCCCTGCCAGGCCTCTGTAAACAGCAGGAATTGGAGAAGTGTCCTGGACTTTTAAAAGAACCAGGTTTTGGCCCCAGCTCTGATTGAGGACCTCAGAGAAGCCCCCTTAGCTTAGCTTCAACTTCTCCACCTGTAAAGAGTCACTTTACAGAAGCCAAGGCCAAGTCAGCTGTGACGTACAAAAGTACCTGGGAGGAACAAGAAAAATGCAGGCTCTACAGTGTTACTGCCGGCTGGTTAGTCCAGCTACACCCGGGAGGCAGCACAGTTCCATGAAAATCCACTGGAGCTCTGCAGACCACAGACCAGTCTCAAGGCGTCGCCCCCACAGGGTGAACACTGACAAGGGACTCATCTATCGGCCTTTGTTTCTCCATCTGTACCACATGGTTAGTCTACCTAAAAGGCTATTGTGCAGATTAACATGATAAAATGTTTGTAAAGTGTACTGTAAAATGCCTGGATCCGCAGAAATATGCTCAGCAGAAGCTGTGGTGGGCACTGTCCTAATCCAGGTCCCCTCTTATTACCTCCAGGCAGGAGGGACAATGTGGCTGCGATCACACTAAGAGCCTACAGTGTAGTGCTGCCCTTAGAAATGCTGCTGATGGAACTCAGTACAGGCGCATTTAGCAGTATGGCTGAGACCCAGACTTCCCTGCGTGACCCTGGAGAACCCACCCAAGCCTTGCTGCTCACCTCTACACTCAGCACCAGAGGACGAGATCAGAATGCAGGGGTGTCGACTCCCGACAGACAACTGCACCCCTAACCTGCCTCCCACACCTGGTGACCATGGATCTGGGTCCACACTCCGGCGCCTATCACATATAAAGGTAATCAGAGGCCTGGTGGACCTGGGAGGCCATGGAAACACCCACCCTTGGGGACTGCCACAAGGAAGCTAGAGCGGTGGCTCCACCCAGAGCACGAGCACTTACAGGTTGTAAGACTCGTGTACTTCATCTCAGTGAATAAGAGAACACATAACACACACCTGATGGCACTGCTGGGGACTTGAGTCCACAAGTGCTTGGTCCAGCATCCACAACACACCAAGTGTGCAGGCCCCAGCCCACAGCCGTCACTCCTGCACAGCCCACACAGCACCTTGGTAAAGTGTGCACACAGACCTTGCCAGGTGTCATCAGGTCATGCCTCGCCCCGGCTTCCCTGCACTTCTGCAAAAAACACCTCTTTCCAGACACAGACTCTGCAAACAAAGTCAGCTCCACCCTGAAATTGAGAGGCCTGGCTTAGGAGTCCCCTTCAGTGAACCATTCACACACCTGTGATCTCGACTTCACAAACACAGATACCAAGACATCTGTCACTTTGCCCTGGACACTTATTGCCACATAAGCCCTCTCAGAGGCCCAGGTCTTCATGGCTCAAAAGCAGGGTGACATTAAGTCTATGGCTACATACACAACAGACAGTGAAATATAAATGGACAAATGAACCTCAAGCACAGGCTAAAACAGAGGCCAGAGTCCCACGTACAACAAGGGGCTGCCTCAGTGTCAGAGGTCACCTTGATATTCTATTCACCTGTCCATCTGGTAGTATTAACCGCTGGCTCCATGTGTCACTCTGTTCCCAGTGACAACGTCAGGAGGTCAGAGTTACAGTCAAGAGTGACATCCCAAGTCTGGCAATGTCCCTAAAGTATTTCGTTCGCCTCACAAAATACTGTCCCACACAGCTGAAGACATTACAGACATTTGCAGATTCTTAACAAGAAACACTGTGCACTCCACACTGAGTAGAGAAAAGCCAAGCTATGACAAGATGCAGGGACAGAAGTGGGCAGCCGGCGCAGGTGGACCCTGCCCACCCTGCAGGCGATGAAGCCCACAGCTGTGAGCCCCGAGACAAGTGGCTGCTCACCATCAGTCACATGCACAACAATGCAACTCACGTGTTAAACCCACGAGACACACAGGTGTTTTCTTATCCGCATCTTCCAAATGACGAAACCAAGGCACTAAGAGCTCTATAATTTTTCTGAATTGTACTATTAAAAAAAGAGAAGCTGATCACCTAGTGTGCTGTCCCTGTGTACTACACCATCTTCCCCTTCCCTCAGCTAGTACAAACAAAATCCAGCAAAGCTTAGATCATTCCAGGGAACAAACACTGGGGGTAAAAGCCGCAGACGTCCCCGTGCCCTTCAATGTGTCGACACAACTGGGTGACCAGGCCTGGTCCCGATTTGCAATAACTTGACCTTGGGCTGCGGCTGATTTCTGGCTCCAAATGAGTGATAAATTCATTAAAACCAGCCTAATCCTTGTCAGGTACTTGTGACCTCCCCTTTCAAAACCCTAGCATGCTCTGCAGGGTGAAGCACCTGGATGCCCACCTCACTCATACACCCCCTCTTCTTGATTTACTCTGCCCACCAGCTGGCAGGTACGGTTTTTGGACCAGCCTCCTGCCCACCAGCACCCACAGGACCCTGCCTCCCTCCTCTCAGGTAGGCAGTGCCATCCTCTTAAATGGACACCTATAAGAGTCTTTCTAGTGCCAAGTTCCTGTCTATGCCGTCCCAAGTTTCCAGTACTCACTGAAGCTCGAGACTTACTACACCCTTCCCTGGATGGTGCCCAAAGCAACTGCCCCTTCCCCAACACCCCACCCCTGCACAGGCCTCAGGGATGTTCCCTTGCATCTTGCACGCCTCCCAAAGCTGGCATGTGCTTCTGAGGATTTCCTGCCAACCCAGCCTGTTAAGCAGACCGGCCCCGCTGCCGTGACCAACTTGTTGCAAAATGATTTCTGGGAATATAAGAAGACCTCTGGAGGTACATTATGATGCAGCTGAAGAATCCACATCCGGCACAGGCTGACCACAGCACTCAGCTCCAAGGGCATCAGGGGTGACCCTGGGCTCAGAGCACTGCCAAGCCGTCGAGGTCCCCCAAAGGGCTGAGCTCAGCGAGCAGGAGAGGAGCAGAATGAGAGTGCCAGGCACAGTGAGGTGAGGAGAGGAGACAGCACAAGCGACCTCCATCCCCACTCGGAGCATTTCAAAACAGCCATCCCTCACCCAGCTTGTCCTGTGCCCGGCTCTTCTGGGGACACTGCCAGACGTGTGCATCTGTGCTGAGACAACTCCCTACCAAGCCTCCCACCAGCAGTCCTGCCTTGACGTCAGAGCCAGAGTCGGAGAACTTCAAACACAAACAAACAAGTCTGCCCCAGACCACAAGCGGCAATGTTCCCAAGGAGGCAGGGGTGAGAGTGGCCACAGCTGGGAGGCAGGGCTCCGTGCCCTGCCCTGGGCTCCGGGGCTGAGCTCTGGGCTTGCTATGGGCTGCAGGTGGGAGGTTCGACTGCAGGCTGACGCAGTCCAGATCACCCTGGGGCCCTATCGAAGGGTGTGAGTGCCCATTACCAGGACTGGCACAGCAGTGGGTGCAGGGGACCCTGCCCCATGCAGCTATTCTGTGTAATTAGCACCCTCATTAGACAACTCTAGTCACCTTGGGACTAAGCACAACAATCCAGGAAAGGAGGCAGCGGGTCAGAGGAGTTCACACAGATTCCTGGGAAACCCGGAGCATGAGTCTGGCAGGCGGACGGCCGAGGACTAGACCTCTCTCAGGGACACTGCTGATCCAGCGCACCCTCCAGAGGGCGTGAGCCTCATTAGCCCCTTCAAGAGATGCACCTGCCTGACCTGACATCCTGAGCATCCACCTCAGAAAACAAAAGGACGTGCTCTAATGCAAGCAACCTTTATCTTGAAAAACTGACAACCTGCCTTTTGTCTGCCTTCCAGGTTTTATGGCTGGCCTCATTTCAATATTAAACCCCATCGTCATCCCTACTACCACCACCACCACTATATCCGTGACATCAGCAGTCCTTGGGGTCAGGGCAACAAAAGGGACTCAGTCATGAAAAAGCGAGACACACACCATTCCCCCTAACTTCCTTGAGCCTGAAGTGCAGTCACAGGGGTACAGGGAGAAGCATATCTATCCATCTTTCAGTCACTCAACAAACAGTCAAGAAACATCCTCCCGGTGACAGGCACTATGTCAGGCATAACAATATGGTCCACCACCTAAGTAAGGGAACAGATATGTCCACTAAGGTCCTGGCAGAGGAAGATGGGAGGCAGAGATGCACATGGCAGGCACGCCCACTCTCTGAGCATCTGTGACACAGCAGCCTCAGGGCTCAGCAAGGGGACCCAGGTGTCAGTCGGGACACAGGTGTGGTGCTGCTCACAAACCTGATGCTTCATGGACACAGCCTGTGTTCCAGGTCAAACACTCCAAGTGCCTGTCCGAATTTACCAGGGCATAGGACACAGCCATGGAGTCATAGCCACACAGCATCCCAGGCCAGGGACCTAATGCAAACTACCTAGGAGAGGCCACACTTAACAGCAAAGATGGACATGGGCTTCTACCCGTGAGTGCAGCCCCTTACCTGACCTTAACACTTGCTCCCCTGGGAGGTTAGGCCTGAGGAAGAAAAGGTTCTTAAGACTCATCTCACAGATGGTGCCTCATGATACAGAGATGAAAACAATTCCTTTCCAAGGACATGTTTCCTTAATACCTTGGGTCATCACAGAAAAGGGTGAAGGGCTGCCCAGGGGTCCAGAGGCCCAGAGCAGATGAGTGTCTGGGACACCAGGGATCAGCAACGCGGTGATGGCCAACAGTCTGTGGTGATGACGGCTGCTTGTGAACCAGCTGAGCCCCACACTCCATATCTTCCTTGTTCACAGAGCCCAATTTGGTCTAGGGTGGCACCATGCCTCATGAAGAGCTAGGCCAAGCCAGCCCTGTCTTCATGTACACCTCTGTGCCTCAGCCTCAGAGACTCTCATGCCACTGACCTGGATGACCGGTCCCCACCACCAGCTCCCCGGTGTGTCACCACTCTCACTAGTGAGCCACAAGCATGTGTCTGCTGGGGAATTTCAGGGAAGGAGACATACCGTCTCTGGGCTGCCTGCCAGGCCCTGCCCCCTTTGAAGACAGACCAGCCACAGTCAACCATCTTGCAACCATTAGAACCAATAGATGCCCCGGAAACCAACATTGCCAACATCATATGTGCCAACCAACACACATAGGCTACCGACCCTGAACGTCTTACTGCAGGAAAAATGCAAAAGCCTATTTAAGTCACAATTTCTACAGCTAGTAGCCAAAAGGGGCTCTTCCAAACATTTGTCAAGTACACGCTATCACAACTTTCCTTCTAAGACTAACGTTTCTCGGGCTTCCAGAAAGCCTACAAGAAGCAAAGAAAGTAACTAAGCTTTCATTCTTGAAGCCGTGGGTCAACCAAATAGCTTCTTCTAAATTTTGAGGCACAACTGATTTTTTTTATAAAGCCTACTTTGTTAGTCTTTTTGTTTAGTTTATACTTTTTAACTCCTAAGTAATCTTTGCCGAGTTCCCACACACAAAGATAGCTGCCTAGGTTTTAGGAGTTTCATAGTATTATTTTCTCAGCTTGGGTCTATGATCCATCTTTGAGTTAACTGTTTTTACCATAACTGTGGGATTTTTCCTAATTGGGTGTTCCCACACGCCAGGTACAGTGTTATGCATTCTTTGTGTATTATCTCCTCTAATGCACACACTCTACTCTCATTTCACAGATGAGGAAATGAGCTGAGAATACTAAAGAGACACTAAAAAGAACACACACACATGTTCTAATCCAGTGGCGGCGAACTTATGGCACATGTGTTATTGTTTTTCATGTAAACTGAAATATATTAGTGTGTGAACTGGTTTGTCTAAACTAAAGCCTCAGTATTCTGGTTTAATTGTAGCAATGGCACTTATGATAAATAAGTGGGTTTTGGGTTGCAGTGTCCAGGTGTCCGGACATTCGGTCTCTAAAAGGTTCGCTGTCATTGCTTTTTTCTATTCACAGTACTCAGGGCACCTTCAAGCCTATATAGAGGACTGAGAGGACAAACGGACACGAGCACAACTGAAGACCCAGAGAGATAAGGGATCACTACTGTTCTAACCCGCCTGGTATGGTCACCGCTACACACTTGGGAGCACCACGTCCCACTGTACCCCTGCTCTGAGGAAGACCTCTGCAACTAAGTTTCCAGGGGTGCACACGGAGGGCACAGACAAGAGCCATTCTCTCCTACGGGACAGTCTGAGGATCACCAGAGGCTATGATACAACCACAGCCCACTCTCTTTAAAGCCGATCACAGTCCTCTGGTTTCGAGGGCTACTTCCTCTCCTCTGGAATCTGGGTCAGTCTGGCTGCTTGGCCCAATAAGGTCTGGAGTCTTCTGGGGCTTGCATGGAGATGGAGAGCACCACATGACTCAGCCTGCATGTTCCCGTCCAGGTGTCAGGTTGGTAAGTGGGGCCTCCTCAGACCCTCCAGACCACAACAGTGATGCCATGTAGAGTGTGCTACCTGGGCACCACCAGAGAGGCCTGTGTACACAAATGAGGTCTCAAAGAGACTAGGCCAAATTCTGTGGAGTTGGACTAGCTGGAATCTTTTTTTTTTTTTAAAGGTTTTTTAAGACAGGGTCTCGCTTTGTGGTTCAGGCTGGCCCTGAGCTCAGCCTCCAACTCACATCACAGCAGTCCTCCTGCCTCTGCCTCCCGAGTGCTGGGATTACAGGTGTGAGCCACCACACCCGGCACTGTGGTATGTGGTACTGATTGCTGCTGGGATGAGTCTTCACGCCCAGTATTGTTATGTGGTTACCGGGGGATCGAACCTGGGTCCTTGTGCTTGCAAGATAGGCGCCGGAACCACTGAGCTATATCCCCAGCCCTGGACTGGCTGGAATCTTGAGAAGGCACCAAAGAGAAGATAATCTTTGAAATGAGATCAAAGGATTGAAGGTGACTGGGATGTGGTATGCACAGAGAGGAAGAGGTAGGGAAAATATGCCAGATGGGGAGCATAGCATGAGCAAAGAACGGAGTCATGAAAGATTTTTTTTTTAAGAGGATATAGTAGCTAGAGACTATAGGGATGGAGGACAGAGAAAGCAAATTCAGTCAAAAGCCAAGACCACTTCATAAAATTCTGGAACATTCCAGAAAATTCCAGAACATCCCGGAAAGCTACATTCAATCTTGTAGATGTGGGGAGGGAAGTACTAGAAGAAACGTGATCATATTAGCATTCTTGAACAATTATCATTCTGGAAACCATGTGGAGGACAGATTGAAGTGGGTGTGGAGAAACCAGGAACAGGAAAATCAATTAAGAAGGCATCGCAATTCAGCAAATGATGAGAACAAGAGGTAATTTGGTTAGTGGTAGTGTGGGTAAAAAGGAAGGAGCAGATTCAAGAGATGTTTTATTAGCATTTCTACTATAAAGACAAGACTTTCCTCCTTGCTTATCTAGGGAATTTCTGGCATACCAGCACCCTGGAATGCAGGAAGCTAAATTTCTGAGTTTCTCCAGCAAATGAGACAACCACAAAGAACCGTGTTCGTTGTCTGGTTTATTAGATCTTGGCACTTAGTAAGGGAGGAGGTTGTTAGCTAAAAGTCCAAGGTGGCTAGGCACAGCTATAACAGCAAACAGCCTGGGCTTCAGAGTGCCACACCTGCATGTCTCCTAGGCACAGGGGACCCTACACTTCACAAAAGCAAAAGTCACTGCTCTAACAGGGTCATCGCTAACATTTCCCTCTAGTCCCAGAGTTGCCAGAGTGCCCAGCCCTCCCAGGGGAGTCTTAATCAGAAAGATGATGGAGATTAGCGTCAAAGAGGGGGGCGGGTATTCAAATTTTACCTCCCACCTAAGAGGCCAGGGGCAATGGATTGCGTGTCCCTGGGCCTTTCTCTCCTCTATTGTAAATGAGAGGAAAAGATGAGCTCTACAAGATCACAGAGCAAACCATTCCTGTCCTCCTCCTCTGCAGCCTTAAACACAGGAAAGACCAAGCTTCGGAGAGCCGACAGGGAGACCAGGGAACTTCAAATGGTGAACATCCAAGTGGAAAGTCTCGCTCATTAGCACTGTGTGAGGAAGGAAAGCAGTCAGTTTTCTATAGACAAGAGCTGTGAGTGTGAGGACAGATGACCACCCACACCCCATCCAGGGTCCGCTGTGCATCCCAAGGCGCACTGAGCAGCCCTCTGACATTGCCCCAACAAGCTGTTTCAAATCAAACCAGAATGCTCTCTTAGTGAAGTGCAACAACAAGATAACTGTGTTCGGGACAGGTGGCCACAGCACACACGTCACACTGGTCACAGCAGTCCCCAACTCACTCAGCACTTTGGGAACACAGCATCTCATCTGAATCTCATCAGAAATATGTCAGTGCTAATATCATCTCCACCGCCTAAGGACAGAAACCAAGGCTGAGAGGTGAAGCGTCGGGGCCAGAGCCAAGCACCGTTGTCATGCTGTGGCACCAGCATCATCCCTCCTCCCCGCAGAGGAAAGCGGGGCTTCGAGTTCAGAGGTGAAAACACTGAGTTCCTGCAGGGTCACTGTGGGAAGGTTGAGGCCGCCGTACAAGGACGCCTCACCCCTATTCAGAAGGGACCTTGGAAGGAATCCACTACATGTGCCTTCTCCTTCACAAAGCTCTTTTTCCCAAGGATCATGTAATCTGAGCAGTGGAAATTGGGACTTCAGATATTAAAAACAACAACAAAAAAAAGAAATCAGACCCAAACCAAGGAGTGAAAGGAAACATCAGCTCTAGGACAGGCAAGAGCGAGGCCACCCTCTAACAAGCAGCACTCCAGACTGCAGCTCCTCCCCCAGGTCCCACACGACTCGGTCCACATCGCTGTAACTGTGCTCTCATCACAACACGATCCGCAGTGAGGCAGGGCAACGGCCCAGGAAGGACGCCACTGTCCAGCAATCCCAGGGTACCAGCCAGAAGCAGGTGCTTGGCTGAGAGTCCAGCAGTCCCAGATTCACGCCCCAGCTCTGCCGTGGACTGGCTGCCTTGACAGTAACCTAAGCAGCTTCTCGAAGCCTCAGTTTCCACTCCTGTAAACAGAGGAAGAGGGAAACATAAAGTGCTCAACACCAAGCCAGCAGGTTGTTACTGCTCACCAGCAGCCATCTCTATCACGAACATCCTAATATTCAGCTATCTTTGGAGGCAATTAAAAGTCAAACTTGTTTACTGCTTTAAGATTTTTAAGCTCTGGCACATTTACATGACAAATTTTGAGATGCCAGCTCACACCCTGCCAACCAGGCAAACACAAGGAACCCTGGCACTGCTAGATGCACTCACCCTGAAGGAGCACTTTCCTGGACCTCACTTTATTCCCAGGCGGCCAAAAACAGGTCAACTGCTGAGCCACACTATGTAACATGAAGCCCACACGAGGCCAGAGCAGCTGTGGAAAGGCTCATAACCAGAACAGGAGCTTTCTTCAGGCCTGGGGCCTGGGTAACAGCTCCGAGACATACATAGGCACGCATGCCTGTGGGAGGGTATGACACCTCTCCCATGCCAGACACGCTCTGCTGGGCAGAGAGGGGAACCATTTCAAAAAAGCAGAGGCCACAGGCCGCCAACCTCTCAAGAAATCAACCAACCACACTTCAAAGAATCAGATAATCAAAGTGGATACTGACCAGACACTTATGAGCCAAGCACAGAATGAACTTCCTTACTAACTCTTATATACACCCCCAAATGTATGGGAGATGCCCTGATACTATCCCCATTCTACAGAAGGATAAACAGAGGACAAGGAACACTCCAAAGTCATGTAGCTGCTAGTCACAGGCACAGAGAAGATTTGAACCCGGGCAGCTTGGCTACTGAGACCCTGGTCTTAGCCACTGGTCACATGACCTCCCTGAGTGGATGGGGGTACCCACTGTGCACCAGCCAGTATTGGGCATCTTGGTTCCAGTGTCTTTCTTTATAAACATGAGTCCAGAGGTCAGCACACCAAGCTAGTACCACCAGCCAGTCTACACCAGAGCCAACACACACAACAGGGCCTGTGTGGCCTGCAGGTCCCCCTGCCCCAAACTTCTGGTTTAGAGCTGGACACTTCTGCTGTGCCCTGCCCCACAGATACAGACAGACGCAGGACATAAACCCAGGCAAGGTGCCCACAGGCTGCTCTGCCCCTGACCAGGAGGAGGCCAGACCCTTCCAAAAGGCCTGGGGCTGGCAGACTTGGGACAAAACCCTCCAGCCTTAGTCCCCTTCCTCGGCACACCATGGACTCTCCTCAGGGGCCTACAAGTCACACCACACTCCTTCCTCTGGCTGCGATTCAGAAGCACAGCCAGGGCCTACTGTCAGTTCTTCCACCACAAGGGCTCTGAGTTCAGCCTTCTGATGTGACAGTTTGTAGCAGAGACTCACACACACTCTCTTGCGTAAGACCTGGTTTCACCCACACATAGACCCGGGACAATGCAAGCAGCAGCTGCTGTGGACAGGAGCACACTGCGGCCAGCATGTCCCAGCGGGGCAGCCAGACCTCCAGCCATGCTCCACCAGGCAAGACAGCACATGCCTCATATTCATTCCCATTCCCCAGTGACCCAGACACACTGCTCCACTAACACCCGAGAGAAGGACAGCTCACCTGCAATGAGAGAAAACCGGGGGACCCCCAAAGGGCTTTGCACCTCTTGCCCTCTGTCTGCAGAGCTGGCCTCAGCCAAGAACCGAGACAGACAGCCAGGGTTGCTGGCAGGCCTGGACCCATCTGAAATATCTGTAAATCCTGGAATGCTCTAAGAGGAGAGGACCCTTCAAGGTCATCTCACAGCAATAGGGAAGTAACTATGAGGAAACTGAGGCCCACAGGAGGGCAGCACTTAGTCCAAGTCACACCAGGAGTCAGAAGGCAGTGTGAGGACAGACACTGGGACCTTGGTTCCTGTCCAGGGCCTTCCCTACTGGACACCAGGGCTCCTGGGTTCAAACTGCTATGAGAGCCAGTGTCACTAGTCTGTCAGTTGACTGTTTTTATTTAGCAAGCCGAGGACTATTTTAAGAAGTGTGTAAATGCTAACTCACTCCATCCTAAAAAGTCAGAGCTGCTACCATCCCAATGTGGGCATGGAAGACCCACAGATAAGGTAACTATAGGGTGAGACGTGAACCCAGCAGAGCACCCCATGGTACCCCTCAGGAGTGATGCTGGTGCAGGTCCTGGGGAGGCCAAAGCCAAACCTGGGCAGCTCAGTGGTCTCCAATAAGGGGATGTTCTCCCCCAGGGCTCACCCACACAACAAAAGGACTGGATTTCCCACGAAGGGGCCGAGCCTGCCACCAGGCAGAAAATGGAGCCTGGTGCTCACTGTGATGGGCCCGTATTGGGACCTGGAGTGTGTGACCAGAGCCTGCCTCCGCTTTGGCTGACTACAGGGAAAGAGACTTGGCCCACAAGAGGCCTGCGGCCCTCCTCTGGCTTCGTCTCCACTGGCCTGTGGCTTGTGCAGGCCTGGGCCTGTGAGGGGAGGAGGGACAGGCAGGCTGAGGCCACACATGGCATGATTCTGCACTCCTGTGTGTGGCCTCCTCAAGGTTGAAGAACTTGGGTTTTCTTCCTGAAAAAGGAAGGCATTTCTCAATACGTTGCTACACACAGATACTGAGAAACACAAAGTAAAAGGCTAGCCGGGTGCTGGCCCCAAAGAGAAGTGAGCAAGGGCACAGGACAGCTATGGAGGCTGAGTTAAAATAACAGCAAGGAAGTGGGGCATACAAACTTGTCCATCCCAGTGCTATTTACAAAAATGACACAGGGAAACCACCCAAGTCCTGAACAATAGGAGCCTGGCTAAGTGGGTTACAGTAAAACCACTTAATAAAGTATTACAAAACCACTGGACACATTTTTCAAAAACATAGGAAGTTTTCTGCGTGGTTCTACGAGTGACAAAGACAGAACAGAACTACATGACAGATGGCAACAACTAAGTAGGGGAGAGAAAAACCTCAAACGATCTTTGCCTAGAAAACGCATCTGGAAAAAAAACCAATATATCCCCTGCAGAAATGTCAGCCATGAGTGAGCCGAGTGGGAAGGCTACACACAGGTAATCATTTTCTTTCTTCTTTTTTTCTGTGTTCCGAATGTTCCATAATTACCACGTACTGATTTTATAAGGCCATTATCGCTAATGATACATTTTAAACTGTCAAAGAGGCGGTGATTCTCTTGCAGCAGGGCACACAGGTCGGCTGGCCTGCCTCCAGTGTCCTACTTGAAGGACACTGTGTTTGGCCCACACCTGGCCTTCCCACCAGAACTGGTCTCAGCAGTCACTCACTGCCCTGCTGGCTCTAGTGGTCCAGCAAGACCTCACTAGCTCAAGAGAAAGAAGAAGGCAGAAAGAAAAGATGAGACGAGAAGGCATCAGCCTTACTTAGCTGTAGTGTGGGGGTTTTTTAATGTGGTTTTCTTTTTCAGAACAGTATGTGCCCACCTGTCCATTCACTGCAGAGTATGGAGTACTGACTATGTACCCAGCACAGTGCCACGCTGATCCCAGTTACACAGAGACAATCCTAAAGGCCTTGGATTCCAGAGGGGGCCACAGTTGTGGAGCTACAGTGCAAAGGGGTGTCTGAGCAAGGCTGCTGCGGGAATCCATGGTGAAATTCACACATCCACCTCAGAGAAAGCACTCGTGTCAGGAAGGGGCTGAGAAAAAGGGGAGCTTCGCACTGAAGAACCCGCTCAACTCAAAATAAAGTAACAGACGCAACTGTAACAGACGCTGTCTACCTTACTGACAAGCAAAGAAACACAAAGTGAAAACAAATGGGCAGAGACTTTTGGTGAACCTGGCAGGGCAAGACGCTGAGTGGTATGGCCTGTCTGGACAGTGGCTGAGAAACTCGATGCCATCACAGAAGCTGAGTGGCACAGCTTTGGAGCCAGCAAGTCCACTCCTAGGAATTTACTCTAAAGAAACAGTTAAACCTAAGCCTGAGGTGACTCCCGGAAGTGTGACTTCAGAGAGCCGACTGTGGGGAAGTAAGCAACTACATGCTGGTGTGTCTGGTAGAACAATGAGGCAACTAACAGAGAGTCCTGTTTGAGAAGGACTATGATGGGGACTGTGTCCGTAACAGGACATACATCAAATCAGCAACTCAGGATAAGAAAACTACATTTACAGGACAGTCCCACACTGTCCCTTTTTGTATCCTCTACAAATTGTTACCTTTTTATAACCATGAAGCCATGTTATGTAGAAAGCCAGGGTACTAACTGCTTTCCACAGAAGGGGAAGCGGATACTGCAGGTTGAGAAAACAGCAGAGGCAGGACATGGGTGGCACATACCTGTAACCCCAGCACTCTCAAACACTGAGGCAGGAGGTCTACAAGTTCAAGTCCGGCCTGAACAACTCAGCAGGACCCTGTCTCAAAAGATTTTAAAAGACTGGGGACAGAGCTCAGTGTAAAGACTCTGGATCCATCCCAGTACCACCAAGAACGGGGGAAAAGAAAAGAGAAAAGAGGAGAAGAAGCCAGAGAAAATACATAAAGAAGCTCAGATCTGTGCTGTGGAAAAGAAAGGACTAAACTCTGGAGTTAGAACTTGGTTTGAATCCTAGGTCCTCTGTCTTGTGATCCTCAATTACAGAGCTCCACTGAGGGGTGAAGACTAACACATCACTGAGCACAACTTGGTACACCAGCCACGGGCTCATCAACTCTCTCAGGGGTTAATATAATCAGAGCCTTTCTACTGACCAATAAACAAAATCCATCCTACATACATCCCAGGAAGGTAGCAGGAATATTCATTTTTAAGACACGCCATCTACGTACTATCATCATGTCGCAGAAACAAAGATGCATAAAGACACTGTATAATGCACCCCAATTTCTGAAATACTGAACTAAAAAATATATTCAGTACTTGAGAAAATATGAACTTACCTTGTCTAAAGATGGTAATAACCAGGATAAAGTATTTGATGGATGCCCAGACATGAGCATTATTCTCACGCTTCTCGGGCCAGGTCTGTGTCCTGGAGAAGACCCCCCATCAGGTGTGACCCAGGCCAGACCTTCCCTGGGGACGGCTCTGGAGCACACAGTGCTGCCCCCACACCTCTGCCTGGAGCCTCCCCATGGATCTGTGCACAGTAAAGCACTGCCAGGCAACCCGGGGTGCCCCTCGCCCCACCACCTCATCTTCTTTCAGATGAAGAACGCAGTGGGAACACCGAGGTCAGCTGCCCCCACTCAGGGCAGGAGGCCGCACCTTAGAAAAGCTGCAGGTTTAGCAGCTTTGGGAAGGAGAGTGCTTTGGGAAGGAGAAACGCAAGCTCAGCAACCCAGCTGGGAGCGATCGGGAGCCGCGCCCCCTGCTAATGCCAAGCTTTGGCAGAGCTGGTGAGACAACCCTTTCCACAAGGAAAGGGGAGACTCCATGTGGGCCCTACAGAAGATAATCACACTGGCTAATCCTTACCAGTTCTCACCGCCGGCCAGGTGATGGCCCAGGGGATGTGCATATGGTAACTCACTCATCCTCCCCACAAAAGGAAGCTATGCAGCCAGGAACTAAGTTACCCAGCATCAGAGCTGGAACCAGCCTTTACTGTGCCTTCATGCAGCGTGAAGATGGCACAGCCTTGCACAGGGCACATGCCTGGTGACAGGCACACGGTCTGGGCTTCAGCACCCTCTCAGCCCCTCGTGCAGGAAGAGGCTGCTGAAAGGCACAGCTGAGACCCAAGCTCCTGCCGCCTGGCTCCCAAGCAACAAGCAGATGCAGCGGAACAGTAAGTGTTTTCAAAGTTCCTCAGGCCAAGACCACGGAGGTGAGTGAGCGAGCAAGCTGGCTCCTCTGTCCAGAATGGTCAGAGGTTCAGCCGTGGTGGGAAAACTGTGATGTGCACCACTTGGAGGGAGAAGGGTTCTCTGCACCGTCACCATTGCCAGTGGGAGACTCCTGCGTCCCCTCCCCCTGCTCTCTAGGACACACTACACCAAACACAGCGTAACCTCTCGCTCCACACCGCCACCCACCCAGGGCCACTGTCCCTTCCCTCTCCTGACCCCAGCCTTCAGCCTCTGGATTCCGACTTGCTCTTCGTTTCTGGAAAAAACTCACCCAAGGCCTGGGTTTCCTCTGACTCAGTAGCTCTTCCATACATTCCTCTTTTCATGATACCCAGGCTGGTGCCCAACAGGCCTGAACCACGACCCCCATGCCCCACAATCAAGGGAGTGGAGATTCACACCTGGCCTGGCACACGGTCCTTCCCACTCCCCTCTTCCTTCCCTGCAACCCCAAAGGTCTTAATATACCTGCAGTGCACATGCGCCCACGGCTGAGTGCCCCTTCCCCTCCAAACTGCCCCAGCCAAAACCCCGGGTCAGCGTCCTCACTCCGGCCTCGTCCTGCCTGGCCTGCATGAGGCACCTGACAGCTTCTCCATTCTCCTCCTACCTCTGGACTCTCAGCAGCTCCCTCTTAGGAGCTCCACACCTGGCAGCCCTCCGACTCCCAAGTGCACGGCCGGCCCACATGGCCTGGAGACACTTCCAACTCAACAGGTCTGAGCCTAATTCATCCTCTCCCTTTTCACCATCTTGGCACCTCCCAATCCCCCTTTTCCCTAACAGAATGCTGATGTGCAGCTGGCCTATTTCCATCCTCTCTTACAGCGTGGTGTGGCTCCGTGACTAACATCTGAAAAATAACGTAATCAGAATTGCATGAAGTGATTTCGGAAGGGACGAAGGACACTTTCTCTTCCAGCCTATCATCGTCCTACTGCCTGGAAAAATGATGTGATGGCTTGTGCGCCAGCAGCCATCGTGGGACAGACAAGAACAAGGGACGGCAGAAAGATGATCAGGAAGGAATGTGACTTGCAGTGATGTGGCCCTACCACACCAACCTTAGGCTTCTTACCTCCAGGCTTCTTTAATAAACTTTGCTTGAGCTATTGGTATTTGAAACTCATCCTCAGCTGCTTCCCCTGGCTACTGCTTGAGGATGGGTGACTACAAAAGGGGATAGAGCCGGGCACTGACACTGGCACCCAGCAACTTCCTGCTACGTGGAAACAGACTCTGGTTTCCACTACAAACCTAAGATTGGATCCAAGTAGGTCTCTTCTTGTGTCTTTGTCTTGGTCAATGACATGAATGCTCCCTCAGGAAATCTCCTTGCTCTTTATTGGCCAATTTTCCCCATTAAACTGTAAGCACTTTGATGTCAGAAGCAAGCCTTTCACTTTCTTTAAATAAAATACTCCAAGGAGACAAGTAAGGTTCATTTCCTGTCTAGGAATGTATATTTTTTGCTACCTTGTTTTATTTGCTTCTCTTACAAGAATAACATCATTGCTACATATATTCTATGACTTGAATTTCTTCCTCCCCATCTTTTTAAAAAATGTAGTCTGCTACTTTGAAGGTGCTGTCCATATATTTTCCAGCCCACAGGCATTAGGTGGCTTCCAGCTTGTCATAACCACAGGCAGCGTTCCAAGGCGCATCTCTGTTTCTGCGTGAGCGACCAACCGCGTAGCAGTTTTTCTAGTACCAGCCCTGGAAGCACGATTTCTGGGATGTGAGGGCGGCATCCTCGGCCTGACCAGACACCGGCAGGAGCCTGTCGGCTGTCAGACCGACCCACGACCCATGTCCGTGTCCGTGGGAGGGAGGAAGGTGCCTCTCAGCAGGATGCACCTAGTGTTTCCAGAGCTCTGCACCTGCTACAGCACAACTACAGTTCCCTTCAGCTCAGCTGCTTCCCCTGGCTGCTGCTTGAGGATGGGTGACTGCAAAAGAGGATAGAGCTGGGCACTGACACTGGTGCCCAGCATCTTCCTGCCAGGTGGAAACAGACTCTGCCCCACCGCCATGGCCTAGTGTCAGGATGAGCCAGTCCTATGCATTCGCCACTCCTCAAATTCACCTGTTGTACCACCCACTGGAGCCCTTCCCATGTACTAATGAGAAGACACTTAAATGTGATCCTCTGCGGAACCCTCCCTCTTTCCACACAGCCTGGGTCTGCCGAAAAGCAGCCTTCGAGCAGTGTCTCCTGAGAAAGGAAAGTCCCAGGCGGAGAGAGGGGCCAACTTGTTTATTTCCAAACACAGCCCGGTCCCAGCTGTGACACACACACTGGAACTGCTCTCTGCTAAGCCAGCTGGGCGGCAGGCCGGGGAGGGGCTGGAGGAGCCCGGCTTGGAGGAGGATCTGAGTGTTTATTTTTAGGGGAGCCAGCACTGCCAGGATCAAGTTCACCGCCCCTGCCAGCCTGTTTGTCCTGACTACGCCTGGCCTGGCCGCTATTTTTCATCTCAATGTGCCTCAAACACAGGGGCAGCTGTCTCCACCCACTTAAGCAGGGGCTCAGAAGAGACAGATACTCCCCCAGTGTAGGACTCGTGGCCGGTACCTGCCCCCCACACCCCACACATACTGACGAATGCTCTGTCCAGATGCTGGTGTGTGACTTGGCCATGACCTGGAACTTGCCTCTGATGCACAGGGAACCAACGCTGGTGATGCTCTATGAGAAGTCACAATGGTGAGTAATGAGGAAGACAGGGCTGGGGCCACAGCTCAGTGGTGAGGCGCTACCCTGGCACAGCTCTGGGTTTGATCTCCACACTGCAAAAATAAATGAATAGTATGCAACACAGAATGGAGCATGGAGGCAGGAAGACTGGACACCACGGAGCCTGGCTCCCTCACCAGCGTGGGCGGTCAGCGCACACTGTCATCAACACCGTAATCCCAGAGGCCCTGTGACCGTGACCGTGACGAGTAACAGTGCTATGGAGGGCAAGCCTCAGGCTCATCAGCAAGAGACCCAGGGCCCTACCTGACCCACCTTCAGGCCACCTACGGGCAAGATAAAGGTTGGGACAAGCAGCTCAGAACGATCCTTTCACACTGGCTCAGGCATTCCAGCTGTGGCTGTGGCTCAACTCAGCGTCACCAGGAGGGCGTCTAACCCAAAACACCGAGCCAGACCCCACCCAGACCCCACCCACTTGCTCTGGGTTTTAAAATACTAGTATGTTTTAAAAGCATCCCTGGAGATTCGGACTTCACGAGGAGTTAACAATCAGTCTCCGAGGGCCGGGGATATAGTTCAGTGGTTCTGGTGCCTGTCTTGCAAGCACAAGGACCTGGGTTCGATCCCCGGTGGCCACATAACAATACTGGGCGTGAAGACTCACCCCAGCAGCAATCAGTACCACATATCACAGTACCACGGCGTGGTGGCTCACGCCTGTAATCCCAGCACTCGGGAGGCAGAGGCAGGAGGACTGCTGTGATGTGAGTTGGAGGCTGAGCTCAGGGCCAGCCTGAACTACAAAGCAAGACTCTGTCAAAAAAGAAAAAAAAGAGGCAGGGCGCAGGGTCCTCAGGGAGCTACTAGTTTTGGACTGCATCTCATTTTCTGTGGGTGAAGACTTCACAAATCTGCTTAGCCAAGCATGGTGCATACTTTCTAGTCTCAGCTATGGATGCTGAGGCAGGATAGTAAGTTTGAGTCCAGCCTGGACAACCTAACAGTACCCTGTTTCAAAATAAAAGTAAAAGGGGATGGGGATGTCACTCTCAGGGGCGGAGCACCTAATCCCCAGCACAGCAGAATAAGAGTGTCTTGTCACAGGGCATACCACTGCATGTAAACAC
This sequence comes from Petromus typicus, assembly GCA_004026965.1. Taxonomy (NCBI): domain Eukaryota; kingdom Metazoa; phylum Chordata; class Mammalia; order Rodentia; family Petromuridae; genus Petromus; species Petromus typicus. The sequence continues at coordinate 31,015 of PVIR01017214.1, forward strand.
GGTGGATGGTTTATGTACCAGTGGAGAGAGGAGAGTTATTTTTTTTCCTCCTCCTAGGAGTTCAGTGTGGCACCCGCTGAAGCGTTTGTTTGCCAAAATGGAAAAAATAAATAAATAAATGAAATGCTAATAATGCTGCCAGCCCCAAAGTCTCCTTGTCTCTGCTGGCTTTTCTCTGCAGAGGATCACACTGGTCCTTTGTTCTCCTACTGCTTTGTCTGAAAGGCCTCGCAGAGGCTCGCTTGGCCGAGCAGGGAGGCCAGGCTGTGCCTGCCCAAGTCTCCCAGGGGCCCTCGGCCCCAGCTCCTGCTATCCTCTTTTCCTAGGGTTCGGGGTCTCCTGCCCAGTGGAGGGACAGGACACCACCTGCACCCTGGGATTTGGGAGAAGCCAGAGCTGCCCCTGGGAGGGGCACCTGATACTGGGAGTGGGTCGAGTCAGGTGGGCTTTGGAGGCACTAGGGTTCCTTGCTTGCCTGTCTTGTCTTTACCATCGTGTGGAAGTCACCGTAGGACAGGCTGGTGTGGGCTGAGAGTTTTCTGGTTTGCTTCTTGCCAAGGTGGGTTGTGAGTCTGATGGGTTCCCAAGTTTCAGGGCCGGGGCAAACATGGTTCAGGAGACTGATTCTTTGTTTTTTTGGTTTTTTTTAAGGTTTTTTTTTTTTTTTCTTGAGACAGGGTCTCCCTTTGTGGTTCAGGCTGGCCCTGAGCTCAGCCTCAAACTCACATCACAGCAATCCTCCTGCCTCTGCCTCCCGAGTGCTGGGATTACAGGCGTGAGCCACCATGCCCGGTACTGTGGTATGTGGTACTGATTGCTGCTGGGTGTGAGTCTCTACACCCAGTATTGTATGTGGTTACCTGGGATCAAACCCGGGCCCTTGCACTTGCAAGACAGGTGCCGGCCCCTGGTTCAACTTTTTAAAGCATGTTCATTCTCTTGTGTATACGTATGCACCAGGGAGTGGGGATAGGGGATAAGAATGGTTTTTAAAATTTATGTTTTTTCAATTTTTCCATATACAAGCTTTATAACCGGTGATAAAAAGTATAGAGAGGAGGAAAGAGGGCAGAAAGGAAGACTTCACTCTGCAGTAACACAGGAAGAGAATGGGGGCAAAAGCAATGGAGATTTCATCTGTTTTGGTTGTCCGGCACTGCCCTAGTTAACAGATGTATCTCTGTCCTCAGGTGAGGACAGCTCAGAATGGCCTCTTTCTGAACGCGACCTGATCCCATACTGGACACCTTCCCATCGATGGTGATGATGAAGATGATGACGACAGCTCTTCCCACATGGCCCCTGTGAGCAAGGCGCCGTTCCATGAATGCGTTCTGTGTTTCTTACAGCGGTGGCATCACAATCGTTATCATCTCTTGTTACAGATGAGAAAACAGACACAGAAGTTAGGTAACTTGGCCAAAGTCACATGGCTACTCTTTCTTGACTTTTGCTACTCACTAGAAGGGACAGAACCAGGTTTTCTTCCTGGTGTGGTAAAAACACCGGATGAGACAGATGAGGTAAGGACTGAGCGATCACGAACTATGATAGGAAATCTAGCATTAACTGGCCACATATAACCAATTATCTGGTATACTTTGATTAGGGTCTATGATTGGAAACTCCCTTCCTTCATTTAAATATATAGAAAAATAACTGATTCTCTTAATTGAGCGCCAAGGAGAGATACAAAGCCGAAGCCTCAGAGCTCATAAACAGGCTGCTCTGGAGGGCTCCACCTGACCTAAAGAGCGCTGCACACTTCTTCCCAAGCCTGTCCCTCAGGCTGTGTGCATTTGTCATCTTGCCCATCCGCAGGCCACCGAGCACACAGCATGAGAAGGTGAAGAGAGCCATGTTATCAGCTGGGCATGGTGGCACAAGCCGAAACCCAAGCTACTAGGGAAGCAGAGGCAGGAGTATCCCAAATTCCCAGGTAGCAACTAGAACAATTTAGAGAGACCCTGTCTCAAGAAAAACCAAAAACCAAAAAACCATGGTGTCTAGAGATAAGTACACAGAGGCCACAAGACGTGACAACGGTGATGGAAGAAGTGGGAATGACATAAAACAAACTCAGTGTTCAAAAAGCAGCAGCTTCTGAGGCAGAGGAAGCTACACAACACTCACTTCAACAGTGCGACAGAGACTCCCGGCACAGGGAGAACGGCCTGAAATGTGCAGAAGTTAGAGGCGCCTTCTTCGACTACTGAAAATAATTAAAAGTCATCTGGGTGCTTCCAGGAATAACTGTCAGTTACCAAGGGAATTAATTTCACGTGAAACAATTTGTTCTTTTATCAGTGCTACGCAGTGAATTGAGGCACCTGCTCCTGCTGTGTCTCAGGTCCATCCTCTACTTCCTTATCTCTGAGGAGTCCTCATCTTGTTTGGCTGCCAGGGTCCCCTCGACCAGTGGCTCCCACCCAATATCCAGTTCTTGCTGATGAGATGCAAAGGCAATCTTATGCCCAGTCTTTGTAAGAAGTTAGTTTTCCTTATTAGAAAGGATAATGGACAATGGCAGAAGGCAGCATCTTACCTGGAATGCAGATGGGAAGCCTTGAGCTAGAGCAGCCATCTTGATGGCATGAGGCTATATGTTCAAGATGACAGACAAAAGACAGCGGGGCACAGGGAGCCCTGGCATTGCCTACCACTGCAATTCTTTTTTCATGAGAAAAATAGAGGAACTCCTTCTTTAACCCAGTATTCTATGGATTTCTGAAATATGGAGCCAAAGGAACTCGACACGATAGCTCAGTATGACAGTATAATTTCAGGATGATAAACCTGACTCTAACGTCTTACTTGGTTCCCGCAAAGCACCATGTGAAGCTCTGCTGCACCCTCGAGATGCCCCATAAATGCAGGGAGCCTGACTGTTACTCCCAGGGAGCCGGCTGAGCTGCTGCAGGCGGTGAAAGGCCATTACTTGGGATTGTGTCTTTGCTAAGCCGGCTTGCTTCTGCAACTTGGAATTTTGCTGAGAAACAAAGAGCGCTTTATGGCAAAGGCCTTAGTGCCACAATGGGACCTTTCTGCTTTATGAAAACACATGAAGGGCTTAGCTGCGTAGCAAGTAGCATCCAGGAGACCGGGCTGAGGCACGGGCCTTCCTGTCCACTCTGCACTCCACACGCTGGACACGTGCCAGAGCCGCTCGGAGGAGAGGCTCAGCCAGACTCCGAGGCCAGAGGCGTGGGGTGCCCAGACCCCCTGGAGGTCTGTGATGAACAGGCCGTCCCCCACACCCCCAGCCCTCCACACCCGCTTCTAACACTTGCCTCACACCATTCTCGGTCAGCAAACTGAGGCCGCACACAGCCTGGAATGCCCCCAAGCCCCGCACCAGGCATGCACCGCAGGATGAGCTCAGGGACAACCAGGACTGCCCGCAAGTCCCACTCCTGCTTACAAGACAGAGGTGAAGACAGCATGAGATGCAGTGCTCCTACTGCTATGCACTGGGCAGCGTGCATTCATACACATGAACATACCATACACTCATGAAGCTGTACCACGAGATACGTCAGGTAACAATTACAGCAGTTTTTGGTAACAGCTACAAACTAAACACTGACATGTAGGAGAATGAATATGTTTAAAAGTGTTAATTCACTGGAATAATACACAGCAGTGAAAAAGAACAAGCGTTACGACATGCAACAAAAATGCATGGATTCACAAGCAACGTTGCGCAAAAGAAGCCATATGGATGATTGCCCTTACGGAAAGCTCAAATAGGCAAAACTCAGTCTCAGAGTTCAGGGAGCACATGTTAGCTAGAAATCATTGTCTTTAAGAAGTAGGGCAGTGGGCCAGGGATATAGCTCAGTGGTTCCAGCACCTGTCTTGCAAGCACAAGGGCCTGGGTTCGATCCCCGGTAACCACATAACAATACTGAGCCTGGAGACTCACCCCAGCAGCAATCAGTACCACATACCACAGTGCTGGGCGTGGTGGCTCACGCCTGTAATCCCAGCACTCGGGAGGCAGAGGCAGGAGGATTGCTGAGATGTGAGTTTGAGGCTGAGCTCAGGGCCAGCCTGAACTACAAAGCGAGACCCTGTCTCAAAAAACAAAACAAAAAAGAAGTAGGGCAGTGACTTCTATAAAAGCCAGGCGAAGGGAAGGGTGACAGCAAAGAGACTGGGGTACTGGCAGGATTCCAGGTCTTGCTTGGGACATGATTAAAAAGATCTCACTTGGTAACAATTCACCTACCTATACTTATGTGTTGCAGTGTTCTGAATCCACATTATATTTTACAACACAAACAATTTTTAAAAAGAAAA
>PVIR01017215.1:0-35333 GCA_004026965.1 Petromus typicus
GTTCAAGGATCTGGGTTCAATCCTGATAACAGATACAACAATACTGGCCATGGTGACTCATCCCCACCAGCAATCAGCACCACATACCACAATTCCAGGTGTGGTGGCTCACGCCTGTAATCCCAGCATTGGGAGGCAGAGGCAGGAGGATTACTGTAAATTCAAGGCTGAGCTCAGGGACAGCCTGAACTACAAAGTAAGACCATGTTTTTTTTTTTTTGTTGTTGTTGTTGTTGTTTTAAAGTACCACAGTGAATCATACAGCGAAGAAATAGCATGATAATCATTTGAAATAAATGGGCACATCTGAAGGGGAACTAATGGCAATGTGTCCTTTACTGTAAAATATTTTAAAAAATAAAAAACATTTTGTTGCCAGTTGTTGAGGTGCTCTGTGGAGTTCTCGTGGTTCTCAGAACTGGACAGGAGAATGGATGAACATTAAAGGTTAGTAGTTACTGAAGGTAAAAGAAGAAAAAGACATAAATGAAGTGAAAAAAAGTGCTAAAAAAGAAGTGCTCTGAAGAGAAAATATACTCTATCCACAGAGTGGACCACAGCAAGACTGAGAAGACATTCCACACCCAGCTCTGAAACTGTTCTGTGCATGTAGCCTGACCATGACAGATGGATCTCTGTGACTGACAGATCACATCAGATTGTCCAGCCTGTTTGCCATACTCTAATCTCCTGACCTTTTATTATTTCATCAAACCTCCTTGATAAAACATTTACGGTAATGTCTGTCAAATGAAATATTATGGTTATGTCCTCTTCCATGTTCTTTACTTGTTATACCATCACATGACTCTTGGCTCTTACCCAAAGTAAAAACTTCACGAAAGGCAAACATCTGAGGACATCCAAGCAGCCATGACAGAGCATTAAAAGACACAAAAGAAGACTATCAGAACTGCTTTAGAAAGCACCGAAGAATGATTTGATAAGTGTGTTTAAAGAGAAGAGGAACACTTCTAGCTCCTATTTCAATGCACTATGGTCTGACAGTGTAGAGGGTATAACTTCAATTCCTTTGTATTTACTTAAACATGCTCTATGAATTAGTATGTGGTCTATTTTGGAGACTGACCCATGAGTAGCTGAGAAGAATGTATATTCTGACTCTGTGGAGTGAAATACTCGGTATACATCTATTAAGCCTATGTTTTTCAAAGGTTTGGTTCAGCTCAAGTATTGGCTTATTGTTTTTTTTTTTTTTTTTTTTTTTGGTCCAGTCGCTCTGTCTAGTTGTGACAGTGGGGTATTGAAGTCTCCTACTACTATTGTATTAGTACTTATCTGACTTTTCATATCCATTAATATTTGTTTTATATAGTTGAGTACACTGGGATATTGTGCATAAATATTTATGATTGTAATCTCTTTCTCTTGGATTTTTCCTTTCATGAGGATGTAGTATTCTTCTCTGCCTCTCTTAAAAAGTTTTGCTTTGAAATCTATTTTGTGCGCAAATAGGATAGCTAGTCCTGCTTTTTTGCAGTTTCCTGTTTCATGGAGAATTGTTTTCCATCCTTTTACTTTCAGTCCATGGCTTTCTTTCTGAATTAAGTGTGTTTCTTGTATGCAGCAGATTGTAGGATCTTGCTTCTTGATCCATTGTACCAGTCTGTATCTTTTATTTGGTGCACTGAGTCTACTGATATGAATGGTTATGACTGATATGGTTTAGAGTTTCCAGGATTTTTTCTGTTTTTGGTTCTGTTATTCTTTGCTTTTGCCCTTTTCCATTTAGTTCCTTGCCTTGGCCAGTGGATTCACTCTTCTGGGTCTCATGAGTTTGTGACCTGCATTTTTTCCCAAGATATTCTTTAGAATGCTTTGGAGTGCAATTTTTGTATTTTTGAAGTTTTCAGGTGTTCTTTGCCATGGAAGTATCTTATTTCTCCATAAATTTTTGAAAGATAGTTTTGGAAGATACAACAATCGAGGTTGGAGTTTGTTTTCTTCCAAGGCTTGACACATTTCACTCCACACTCTCCTTGCATTGAATGTTTAGATTGAGAAGTCTGCTGTAATCCTGGTGGGCTTTCCTTTGTATGTTATTTTTATCTTTTTTCTAACTGCTTTCAGTATTTCATTCTTCTGTTGGATGTCTGCAAGCTTGATAATTATATGCTTGGTGTAGTTTTTTTTTTATATAACAGCCATTTGGAGTTTTATACGCCTCACTTATCTGTATGTCTAATGCTTTTCCTTTTCATGTGAAGTTTCTGCCATTGTATCCTACACAATTTTTTAATGTCTTTTGCATTGTTCCCTGCTTCCTCAGTGACTCCTATCAGTCTTATATTATTCTTCTTCGAATAATCTAGGAACTGTTGTGTTGATTTCTCATGGTCTGTTGCCATTTTCCATAAATTATACCTTTCCTGTTCATTGGCTCTGATCCTGTCCTCTAGATCTGAAATGCAGTCCTTAGCTTCATTCATCCTACTTCATAACATTCATTCACATGTTTACTCATCTCAAACTCTGAAGTTGTTTAAAAAGTTCCATTGCTTTGTCTACCTCAGATTCTAACATGTCCCTGAAATTTTATATAGCCTTACCTATCATATCACTTAGTAATGACAGTATCTCTGTTTCCATCTCAAAGATTATTTCTGATTTCCTCTTAGTAGATCTGCTTGTTATCAAGCAGATTAGACTGTTAGAGAATCGTTAGAGAATCCTAACGATTGAGCTTGAGTTTGGTCCATTTCACTTGTCCCTGGATTACCTTGTGGTGGTGATCTTTATATCTGGATTTTAATTTTTTTTCATTTCTATTCCTTTGTTGTTGCTGATGTTATGCGTTTAATTCCTTGCCTGTTTTCTGGGTAGTGTTTGTTGCATGTCTCTTTCTTCCTAGTATTTGGATCCCTTAAGAAATGATTACTTCCTGAGTTGTCCTCCTTGCTTGCAATGGCCCTTAAATATTCTCAGTTCTGGCACACCATGGGAAGTATTTGAAAAGAACAATCACATTATCTTTGTTTACATAATACAATGGGTGTCATCAACAGTATTAAATACAGCTCAGGAAATGATAAGCTTTGGCAACTAGTGTCCTGATACCTTCAACCACATGAGTTACATCTATGAGCATATGCCAAAATTTAGAATTAATCAGAAATGAGTTTACAGCATATAGGTCCTTAGAAATAGCAGTACTACCCTTCAGGAATAAAAGTTTACTGGGGAGGTAGGGAGGTAGGGATATAGAAGGAGAGCAAAAGATTAGAAATAAGGTTAGAAGATCTATAAAAATCACCTATACCTTGAGAATCTTATAGATGCTAGAGGACAACAGAGGCAAAATGGACAAACATGAAACAGAGCTGACTAAGAACCACAGGACCACTAGAGGCTTTGTACACTCTTCTATAGTAATATAGAAAGAAGAGAAATTAGGAAAGACTGAAATTATTTTGCTTGTAGGTATTGATCCTGACTAGAGAACAGGAGAGAGTGAGGGAATAAGAGGAGAATGTGAGTACCTCTCAGTAGTGGAAAACAGACTATTTTCTCTCTTCTGTAAAAAAGGGAGTAGTTGAGAAGAGAAAAAACCCAAAGTTGGACAGATTCAGGAATAGCAGAGTAGAGAAATGAAAAAAAGGAAGGAAGGAAGAAAGAAGGAAAGAAAGAAAGAAAGAAAGAAAGAAAGAAAGAAAGAAAGAAAAAGAAAAAAAAGAAAGTGAGGTCAGAGCAAAGAAAGAAAAAGAATAACAGCAGCAACAGAAGTAACAACAATAGTGCAAAACTAAGAGCACTGCCTAAATGGCTCTTCACAAAGTGGATATGTTGTCTATTGTAGATGGTACAGGCAATAGTGCACAGATTGAAGTTGAGTAGTCACAGGGAGACAACCATCATCACTTGTCTAGGTTCTGAGTAAAATGCCTGAGTTGAGCTCAAAGAAGTTCTGTAGGGTTGAACTCGGCAAGAGTCCAGGATCTTGCAGGTGGAGCTGACTCACCCAAGTCACTGATAGCTGTGGTCAACAGTAGTCCCTCACTTTTCTAGTGAGTGTTTTTTTGTTTGTTTTGGTTTGGTTTATTTACATGGTGAACTGGCCAGAGGAATGCACTGAAAGCATCTATGTTCCAGCACTTCTGCTGCACTTATTCAGTGTCCACAGACAAGTAGGTGGAATCCCTGGAGGCTCTTACCCTGCAACAGTCATGTCCAATCTGAATCACAAGGAAATGGAGATTTCACAGCCTTCTGGTTTCTCGTTTGTCACAGGAACTTGGGGCTCTCATACCTTTATTCACTGAACCACTTCTCTCTACAGGCCCATACAGAGTGAAGAGTCTGTACAAACTGGTCTGGTCCTGGTTGTGGGAAACCTGCCAGCAGAATGCTGCAGAATGTTGCTTCATCCATTTCTTACTGGGGCTCGTATGCTTAAGTCTCTTCACTACTTCTCCATACAAGAGCGCATAGAGTGGAGAGCCTGTGCCCTTCTGGTCTCATCAGAGACTCAGGAAACCTGCCAGTGGAATGCTGAGGAATGGCACTTTGTTCCCTTCTCACTGGGGCACCCATGCCTCAGTCTCTGTGCCACTTCCCCCTACAGGTCCACACACAGTGGAGAGCCTGCACTCTTCTGATCTGGTCCTGATGGAAGAAACTTTTCAGCAGAATGCTGCAGAATGGCCTATTTCCAAATTTTAAAGTGAATGATGAGATTTGTTATATGGTATTTCCCACTAGAAAAAAATTGTTGAAATTATGAAGTGAAATATGAATTTGACAAGCTATTGAGCTTGTTGAAGTTCCTTCCTTAGATTTAATTGCTTTACATGCCCATTTCAAAATTCTAATAAATTTAATAGAATGACTTTAACACTTGTTCCTTGTTCAACAAATACTGGATATTTGTATATCTGATAAGTTTATAAAAATGATAAATATTTACACTAAAATGTTAATAAATGTAGTGAAAATATTAAAATTTATCAAAATATGGATAATATTCACTGAAGGTGATAAATTTTATATTCAAAAAAACAGAAAAGAAAGATGCAAATGTGAGAGCAGTACATATAAAAACTCAACAGAAGGCACAGATGGCAGGATGGTAAGTGTTCTTTCTAATTGTGAAGAAACTTTTTCTCTTGGGCAAACCCCTTTGAAGCTTGTTTAAATGTCTTTCATGTGAAGATGCTTGGGACAACAATAATTGATTGTCAGTTGCCCCAGTTCTCTAGAGAACTGAAAAGTTATCTGAGTGGGATATGTCAAAGATCTAATAATAATAATTTTGCAAAGGAGAAACATGCCTGATGGAACAGTCCTCAGGGAGAACTGGAGTGAAACATAGATAATCCAATGAACATAGTAATGCTGAGATATATTGCATACTTCCATTTATATCACAGCGCTTTTCAGCTTTTATTAAAGAAACAAACTATGAAATTTAAATCAACCTATGAAAAAGAATACTTTCAATTTTGACTACAGTTTTGTCTTTAGAGTTTTACATATTTGAATTTGAAAGTAGTCAGAAAAAATAAACAATGGAAGTAGTTGCATCTTCTTTAAAATTACATCGACATAGTCTTATATCAGAAAAAAATGGTTATGAAAGGACTTTTTTTTACAAATAAATAACATTATTTAATATAGTTTTGATTATTTCTTCACATAATTGATGTAAACATTTACACTGAAGCCAAGTGAAATTTTGTGAGTCCAAGGGGAAAGTTCATGGAGAGGGCACTGGCTTGGACATTATACCTCATACTGGCCTCTTTGTAACCGGCTCTTTCTCCTTCTCTGTGCTGTCTCCACCAAGGTGACCAGCTTCACATCAGCACACCCTTCAGCCATGACGTTCTGTCTTATCTCAAACCCACAGTATTGGAATCAGCCAAATATGGACTAAAAATTTTGGAGTTCTAAGTCCTCACTTAAATTATTTCAAGTATTTTTCACAGTGATGAGAAGCTCACTACTACACTGACCAAATGGTATTTACCTATAGAATGGGTGGATGATTTAACATATGCAAATCAATAAATTTAATGTACCACATAATGCAGTTTGAAGAACCACAACATTGTGGTTTGGAAATTGAGCATTCCAAGTCACCTCTTACTGACTTTGGAGTACTGGCACATTTGGGAGGGGATTGGCTCATGATGTTGTTGCTCTCATGAGTTAATTAATTCACGCATGATTATTTAGAAAGTAGATTAATTATTAAAACAAGCTTTCTCTGGAATGATTATTCTATCTTGCTATGTGATTCTCCTATCCTCAAATTCTTTAGGGAATTCTCATCATCCAGATGGCCTTCCAAGACTTAGCTCCATCACTTTGGAATGCTTGGCCTGCAGAAATGTAGGGAAGCAAACATTTATTATTTCATACAGTCCAGACTATAGTATCACTTGTATCACTACCAATGAAGAAAGGAATCACCTTAAAAAAACTAAAGTTGAAATTTATTTCTTCAGATCTGTAGAGGACAGAAATTCATTAAACAAAATTTAATATCCTTTAACTGTAAAAATTTGCAAAACAAGGTGCAAAAGGATCTTTGATCAATATACCACAGCCTCCAAGGAAAAATCCCATAGGTAATATCCTACTAAATAATTTAAGTCTGTATCTTTTCTCTAAGATAAGAAAGCCAAGGATAATATTCTTGTTACTTCTATTACATATAAGCAATTATGAAAATGAATTCTTCAAGAAAAGAAAAAGTAAAATTATTATGTGTTCAGAGAGTATGTGACTTTATACATGGGAATCTCTAAATATTTCAGCAAAAAACTATTACAAATAATAAATTAATTCCATAAAGTGGTAGGACATAAAACAATGTATAAAAATAAGTTTCATTTCCATATACTTGCAGTTGACTATCTGAAAAACAAGTCAAGGGTATAATTCCATTTTTAGTACAACAAAAGAATAAAACCAATTAAGAACAAATTTAACAAAGCAGATATATATTGAAAATCATAAAATATTGAAACTGATTGTGACACAAATAAATGGAAATATGTGTGCTTTCTTCATAAAACAATGAATATTCAAAATTTATATAGTGCCTAATGCAATCTAAACATTCAATGTAATCCTGATCAAAATTTGAAATTCATTTTTCATTTAAAAGTCCTAAACATGGAACAAAATATCAAAAGAGCAATCTTTAACAAGAACAAATCTGAATTCATCATACTTTGTACATAATTTCAAACTACTGTGCATTATTACATTATAATAATCAGAAGAACATGATATTGACATAAGACAATATTCATAGACCAATGTAAAAACTTAAAGGCTCTGAAATAAACTCATACATACACATTGAACTAATCTTTACCAAAAGAACCAAGAATACACAATGGAGAAATGACAGTCTGTTAAATAAATGGTATAAAAAACAGATATCCAATGTAAAAACTAAAGATAGAACTTCATATATAAATTAAACCCAAAATAAAATAGATCTACTCATGAAACTTGAAATTATAAGTCTTAGAAGAAAACAGAGGGAGAGCTCCATGATATTCACCTTAACAATACCTTTTTTATTGTGATAACAAAAGTATGACAATAAAAGCAAAAATAAACAAGTGGAACAGCATGAAAAGAAAATATTTCTGCATGGCAATAGAAACATTCAACAAAATGAAAAGGCAATATATATAATAAGAGAAAATATTTTGGAACATATACTTGGTAGGTGGCTAACATCCAACACAAAATCTTAGTAAGATTTATTACAGTTTTCACAACAAAACACTCAAAATATAGGTATATAAGAAAGTGATTTTAACACAATAAAGTTACAGATGACAGTTCCATTGCTGACATCATACCTAATGGTAAAAAAATAAACAAATATATTTTCCTCTAACATTAGAAACAAGGCTAGGAAATCAACTAACTACATATATCAAATATAGTAATGAAATTTATGGCCAGAAGAATTCCTTAATAAAAAGTTATAAAAAGTTTCCAAATTGGAAAGAAAAATGCAAAATTATCTTCATAAATGACATGGTCTCAGATATAGAAAATCATTAAGATTACATACAAATATATCTACTTGGAATAAATGAACTCAACTAATTTTTAAGACATAAAATCAAGGGACAAATAGTAATAATATCCCCATGTATTATCAGTGAACAACATTAAATATAAATATAACTACTCATTTACAACAGCACAGAAACAAACTAGAAAATTACCTGAGTGAAAACCAAGGAAGTAAAAGAATTATGTACTGAATACTTTAAAATATTGTTAAAAATTAGGAATAACACAAATTTTTTAAAAGACAGACATATTCATGGACTGGAAGACTTAAAAGTGTTAAAATATTTATACTAAATGAGTCCTTTGAAGCAATACAATCATCATCAAAATCCCAGTGAAACTATTTTACTAAAAAATGTGAAACAAATTCTAAAATTTACAGAAGTAGAATGGAGGATAGAGAAATAAATTCTTATGCATATAATGTAAGAATTTTCAAGAATATCAAGGGAATCCAAGCTGTAGTGGGAAATATGGATATTCCCAAGTGAAACAAAACTGAGAACACAATGCTGAATGAAATTAATCAGGCACAGAAATTTAAATATTACATAGTTTTTCCAATTTGAGAAACTCAAAATATAAATAATTTTAAGAGAAAAATAAAAGAAAGTAGGAAACAAAAACGTAGAGTTTGTGCAATGGGAAAGTTATCTGAGTAAAGGGAAATAGAAGATAATTTGTCAGACAGGATATGGAGAATTTGGGGCTGTTTATGGACTGTTGCTGAGAGTGTAAAATGGTGTGACCAGGATGGAGAACAATATGGAAATTTTGTAGTATTTAAAAATAGATCTATTATAGTCCAGCCGTCCTCTTTCTGGAGGTATAGCTAACAGAACTGAAAAAATACTCTTAAAGAAACATCTGTACATTTATGTACATTTTATCATTATTGACATTAGCCAACAGGTTGATGCATCCTTAATATCCTGTGTTGGATTAAAGGATCACAAAAGTTAGCTATATACATTACAATCAATTATTACTAATAATTGTAAAAAGAATATCCTTTCACATGCTACAATAATGACGAATTCTCAGGGCACCAGGATAAGCGGAATATGTAATTCACAGAAAAACAAATACTTGTATCATTCCACTTACATAAAGTAGAGAAAGTATCCACATGTGGAAGCAGAAAGAACAATGCTAGATTCTGGAGGTTGGAGGTTGAAGTCGTGAGGAACTGTTAGGAGTGTAGAGAGTTTCATTCATGAAGGATAGTCAGGTAACCCTGAGACCGTTGAGCATTAATATGTTTTGAGTACAAGACCATATTCAGTATTAGGAAATGTAGGAATGGTAAGTATTATATTACTTTGCCACTTTAAAATGAATTAAATTTAAAAGGTGTATGTGACATGCACAGAGACTGAGACAAAAATGTTGAAAAGAAATGCACAAGAAAAGTCCTTATATAAATTTTAAAAACCAATGCACTTATAGAAATCCTCTGTTTGATTCCTAATAACTGAGTACACATAGCTTTTAGCCGTTGATCAAAAATTCTAAAGGAAAAAGAATGTGTCCCAATGTAGTAGGATTAAAAAAGGTCTCTGTTCATGTTAAAGGCAATATTAAGGAAATATTTTTATCTGAACTTTGTTGAAGATGAAAAGAAAATAATTGAAACGCGACTTCCCCCAAGAATCTTAATGAAAAACACCAAGTTCAAATGTGTAGGTGTTGAAGCATTAGATGCTGGCTGCTTAACTCTACATACTATTCCAAATGAGCAGATGTAATTATTTAATGCTAATTTTTAATGTAATGCCATCACATAGCAAACTGTTAATTGGAGAAAAATCATGGAATTATTTAGGAACTAGCTCAAAGAGAAATACTTAATTGGAGTTAAATCTGATGGCAGAACATATTGTCACACTTAGCAACTATTCTGTAGAGAGACTTTCAGCTTAGTCATAGCAAAAAGAAGTCAAAGTTGAGATCAGGGAATATGATATTTAGTAGATTTAATAATGATTATAATAATCACTAAAATTCCATGAACACTTATTCTATATCAGACTCTATCAACCCTACATTTTCTTCTTTAATCTTGTGAAATTTAAAAGTTTCATTCACAGATGAAGAAGTTGATAAAGACTTCTCAGAATTCATTCATCCAGGTAAAAGAAGAACAGATTTTGAACCTCAGTGTCTCAGTCTAGTGGTCAAAGGTTATTGGAATGATGTATATAAATATTAATATACTTGTACAGGTTAACTTAAAAAAAAAAGCGTCTCACTTTGTAGTCCAGGCTGGTCCTGAACTAACTATATAGACCAGCCTAGCATTGAACTCACAGCAATTTTTCTACCTCCACCTCCTGAGTGCTGGGATTACAGGTGTGAGCCACCACGCCCAACACTGTGGTGTGTGATTATTGAAAGTGCTGGGTTTACAAGCTTGAAAAACCATACCTGGCATTGTGGTATGTGGTTCCTGGGGATGGAACTCAGGACGCTGCACTTGTCAGACAGATGCCAGAACCACTGAGTTAAATCTCTGGCCATACATTAACATCTTTATGTCTCATTTCCTGATATGTAAATTAAGAATTAAAAAATACAGTTCATAATCTGAATGCAGTCATATGTCTATAATCCTGCACCTTGAAAGACTGTCGTAGAAAGATTGTACGTTCAAGTTCTGTCTAGGTAAATTGGCAAGAATAAAATAAATACTAAAAAGAATCAGGAGATGAGCCACATATAGAACTCTAATGGGGTGTGTGCGCATATTCACATGCACGTGCACATACGTACACACACAAACACACACGCACCAACAACAACAATCTATCTATGATACTATAGCAAAGACTCAGTAAGACAATATATGTAACAGGCACACAATCACAGTAATTAGTGACTCATTTGTATTTCTTGTTGAGATCAAAAACTAAAGAATTTTTAAAATATCTTCAAGGACTTTGAGATCAAAATGAAAAGCAAAAGGACTTCCAAAAACAAAATGTATCTAATTATATTTTGCAAACAGTGAAGTTTAAATTAAATTAATTTAAAACATATCATTATGTTCAAAAAATATAAATTGATGTTATACCAAATTAGTGTTAAATTAGTGAAAATATAAAATCTGTATTTCTAGATTATATATGATATAATATATATATTAATAACATATATTAATACATATTAGTAATATATGTAAAATATATTACATATATTATATATATGAGAGTTTCTCCATGCATGTCTTAGTCACTAGCATACAGAAAATTCTGTTTTAGACAAAAATAACCAAATAAAACATAAAAGTTTATTTGCTTTTCTTAATTTTCTAAATGGGTCCTGAATTTCTGAAAGTTCCACATAATAATGCTTGTTGTTTGAACAGATTGGAATAAAAAATGCAAAAGTTGACCGGACTTTAAAGTTGTATATCTAAATTAAAGAAAAATGATTGACATTTGCAAATTATTCTCTAAGTTTAGGAATTCAGATGCTCTAGGTCTATGGTAGAAACATCTACATGTTGCTATCAAGGAAAGATATGACTTTTTATTGTCACAAGTCCTTGATTTCAGTCGCAGAAAAGTATTACCTAGGTGTTAAAATACTCTTACTCCTTGGTGAAATATTTCATAGGTTTCCTTTATAGAAAGTTGGCTAATGGGCAGAACCTTTTATCATCTAAAAATGGATACCAAAGGAAGAAAACAACTTTGATTTTTAAAATTTTTGTTAAGTATTACAAATTCTCACTTTTAGATAGATAAAATTTGGGAATATATAATAAAACTTACTTTGTTTTTCATAGATGAGATTTTACATTACAAGTTCTACATATACTTTTACAATTTTGACATTCGTTAAATTCTTACTTCAAGATTTCAAAAAATCAAGGAATAAGTTAATAGAAATAAGGGAAAAGAATCTCTCTACCTCAAAAATATTTAGTTCACTTATGAGGATGTCCTCAAGGTACGTCCATTTAAGTATAAATGATTCAAACTTATCATTTTGTATGGAAGAATAATACTCCTTGGGTAGAAGAACCACAGCTTTTTTATGCAGTCTCGAATTGATGGACATTTGGGTTGTTTCCAAGATTTAGCAATCACAAACTAAGCTGCTATAAACATAGGTGCACATATGTCACTGTGATAGGAATCTTTTAATTCTTGTGTGTATATACCTACCAGAGCGATGGCTGGGTCAAATGGAACCTCCAATCCTAGCTTTTTGAGGAATTTCCAAACTGATCTCCACAGGGCTTTTGGGCTATGGGAAAAAATGAGAATTAAGTTGTGTAATATACTGGTACAAACTCTCATTGATGAATGCAATCATGATGTGTATATGTAATGTACCAATACAGATTTCAATTAAAAAATAATTTAGTGTTTGCACTGGTGAAAAAAATGAAGACTTTTAAAATAAACTTCACTTTATCAGATAAATACAAAATAATCAAGTATGTAGAAAAGAACTAGGTTTCACAACTTTAATAATAGAATAAAATAAGATAATTTAAGTATACAAACTATTAATTGAAAATATAATTCTGAACTGTTGAATTTATTTATTTTTTATCTTTATTGGTACATTAAATATACACATCATGATTGCACTCCATAATGGGGATTTGTACCAGTATAAGACACAATTTAATTCTCATTTTTTCCCATAGCCCTACCCACCCTACCACCCCCCCATATACATAAAATTTGTTTCTTTACTTTTTTGTTACAATCTCAACATTTTCCCCTTTCACCCTATTTTACACTGACCATTTTCTATTTCACAATCTGAACTGTTGAATTTAAAGAGCTATCATACAAACAATTGATCAACATCTTTTTTTTGCCAGACAATTATTCAAATAAAATAATCTGTCAAACATAGATAATACAGTATTTTTTCATTAGACTTTCTAAAATGAGATAGACTTTTTGTGAATTAGTATTTTGTGGTTTTTGTTTCACACTATCACAGACTGGGTTACAGAGGATATGTTTCCCTGTTTAATCACTGTTGTGGAGTCTTGAAGTCTGTGATTAAGACCCCAGTAAAATTTCTTTGATCCAAAAGTTGGGAGAAAAAAATTTCTGTGTTTCTCCCCTGCCTTCTGATGGTTTGATACTAATCTTTTCATACTTTGAGCAATAGAACTATCCTCCCATCTGCTTTCAACAAATATTGTGTTTTTTTTTTCTTTCTATCTTAGTACCCAAGTTCAACATATTTATAAGTGAGTCAATCTTACTGGATAAGATCCTGCTTTTAATTTTTTACCACTATAAAAATTTTATCTCCAAATGAGTCTTTTGGTATTAGTACTTTGATGTATCTCTCTTGGTAGGGAGGCACAATTTAACTTGTAACACCTTTTGGACATAATCGCTGGTGTTTCTAGGGAGAATGGAAAAACAATGTGTACCAGAAAATCTATTCCCATAGATCATGGGATATTTTCGAGATGAACAGTATAGAGTTGGTCAATTTAGAATCATTGATTAGATAATTAATTCTTAATCAAGGGCTTTGTTTTATAGTTCCATAGGAAATACCATTTCCATGCTAAACTGAATAAGATTGAATTAGACTGCTAAGGAGTCTTAATTAGGGTTTTGTTATGTGTCACTGAGGTCTTTAGGGATATTTGGACACTTTGCATTATCGCAAGAATAGAGCAGTGCACCTGATGCTTGTATCAAACATCTTACAAAAGTTTAAATAACACATTGAAGTATTCTCAGAGATATATATGGTGTAGAAAGTTGAAATTTAGAGAAAATTACCTTGAGCTTAGAATAAAGAATCCTTCTTTATTATTCTATATTTTTAAACTGCCATAAGCCATAAATCACCTTGCTTTTTCTTTATTTTATTGTGATACAAGTAGATATTAAGAAAGAAAATATAAAAAAGTAGTCTTCTCACTTTTATGAAATATTACAAGCTGTAAACCCTAAGAGTCAAATAGGACTACAATTTTTCTTTATTATGCTTTCATGCTAAAGAATTTAAAGAAGGCTGCTGAAAAGGATGCCCACTGGAGGAATGATTTGTTTACATATTTGAACATTTATATATATGAATAGAAAAGTAAAACCAGATATAGCCAACTGAGAATGATTTCAACTTTAAACAGGCCCATGGATGACTTAAAGGTAAATGGTAGAGTGGTAAGCTAAATTAACTGAACCTTTCTGAAAGTCAGAAGCCAGACAAGAAAAATACTTTATTTTCTCCAAAATAAGACCTGGGTCTTATAATAGTTTGGCTTCAAAAGATACAAGGCTTGTTTTCAGGGAACATCTTACCTTTTATGTATAACAATCTATATTCACGCACAAATACCTATACATTTATTCAAATATCATCATGTCATCTTCTGGATCGTCATTATAGCTCCTCAAACCCAGTCCTTAATTTCTTATCATCTAATTTTCTATATAAACTTTGGCAGGATATGTGATGTCCAGCAATAGAGCTGTCTTTAAATTAGAACTTCTCCATGTAGCCTGAATACTGAATTTTGCAGATGGATGGATATTAAATCAAACAAAATCTGTATGTTATTAAATGCTCATGTTATTGTTGCATGGTGTCTGCTTCTATTGATTACTCAGCAAGAGCTGTGAAATTCATTTATTTACAATGATACGTATATACCTATGTATATAACAGCAGAATTCATAATAGCTAAGTATTGGAAGAAACTTACATGACAAACAACAGATGAATGGATAATGAAATTATGCTATTTATGTACAATAGAGCACTAATTGGCCATAAAGGAGGAAGAACTTGCATCATTAATAAGAGACCATAATGATAAGCATAGTTAATCAGACACAGAATATTAAATATTACATAGTTTCTTTTGCATGAGAAACACAACATATAAAAAAGTGCAAGATGAAAGACAGACAATAGAGGAGAGAGAGAAAAAATTATCATAATTTGGCATGGGCAATGTATCTAAAAGAGTATCTTGATTTAATGTACTGTGATTTTGTGTTTTGTATTGTAGGCCTGTCAATAGGACTGTTAATCTGTATGTAACATAGCTGAATTGATAAGGACTAGCGAATAAACGCATATGATGCTGATAAAAATAATCTAAAGGAGTGGAGTGGAAGATGAACAAACTGAGATGTGTTATGTACATATACAGATTTTCCACAGTGAATATAATCATTATGTACTTCAATCATGCACTAGCAAAAATAAATTATTTTTAAAAGATATTACAGAAAATAGCATCATGACCATGACGATTTCAAATAGATTCATGACATTCACAATATAACAAGCAAATCCACTAAGGTAATCTATAGCATGGCATGCCAGAGCTTCACGTCTATGGGAAAGGAAAAGTCTTGTATCTACTATTTCACCACTAATACATGTATTCAATGTGTGAAATTCTTCATGTTTTTTTGGCAGCATGCACCACAACTAAGTTTACTTCTCCATTTCTGGGTGACCTGAGACTCATTTTTCAGTGAGTCAAGGTATTCCAATCCGTTACAGCAACTATAGTAAAATATTGTAAACTAAACTGGTTCTAAACAACAGAAAATTATTTCTTGCGGTTTTAAAGACTGAGAATCCCTCTCAATATGCAGGTAGTTTTACTGTCTCAGGAAGTTCCTGTGCTCTGGTGTGAATGGTACCATCTTGTTATATCTTTACATGGTTTTACAGGTAAGCCAAAGCTCTACATTCTCTTTCATAAAAGCAACAAATCATCACCTGAAGGTACCGCACCCTAAATATAATCACGTAGGTGGCTAGAATTTCAATATATAAATTTAGAGGGATCATAGTACAGGGAGAGAGGGGACTGCTCCTCGATTAGTATTTAGTAATAAGTTGTTCTACCATTTGGGTTCTATGACCCCACAGATTTAATAGTTGTGGATATAAGTACATTACAAAAGTTACCTGCACAGAGTCCCTTAATAGGTTACTATGAGAAAAGTATAGTATATATCTAGAATAAAACTATGCCTTTTTGACAGACAACTAATCTCCGTTTGAGCAGTTGGTCATTAGTAAAGACAGAATAGCTGACCATAAAACACTAAATATTTGAACAATCTCATTTACTTGATCAAAACTTAGTATTGTATCTGCTCCACAAAGAAGGAACTTGCTAATTCTATTCTCATGGACCAAATCCAGGCTACTATTTCTGTTCACAAATAAAAGTTTTAGAGCTTACCCATTCACATTTATTTAGTATTATAAACAGGTTCCTTCACCATATAAGCACAATTGAATGGTTGTAATAGAGAACTTACAGCTCTGAAAGCCTAACATATTTACTCTCTGACCCTTTACAGGAAAAAAAAAAAGTAAAACAGTACTTACTTTTGTACTAAGACATAAAGCCAAGGACAGAGTCATAATCATTTTAAGGTATAAATTACACTTTCTCATCTTTGACATATGAACAAATAATATAAACTACTACAGTCCTCACCTTTGCTCCATGAATAGTTTTCCTTTAATTGTTCAATCCATGTGAGGGTACTCAGTTGTTGGAATAGCAATTATACTAGCTGGTTCACAAAATGTGAATGGATTTATGGGAGTAGATAGATGGTAAATTAATGTTTGTATTTTATACTTCAATTATGGGAGAATCTTCAATGAATAAGTTACACAACCTCTTCTTCTTTTTGGTACCACAATGGGTACTTCATCATGAAAATGAAGATGAATGCTTTGTATTAGGTCTAGAACACTGGATTACCCTGAGCATAGGTGCTTCAGAATCAGTTGTTGATATGAGGCCAGTCAATAGGTAGCAGAGACTGTTGCTGTGTCTTTGACAAAGTTAACTATGCCTTGAGAAGTCCAGTTGGATATCTGCTGGGAACAAGACTACATCAGAATGCTTGCATCATGCAGGAGTTTTCTCTGATTCTATACCAAGCCCAAACATGATCCAGAAATGAATTTACCTTTCCTGTTTGAATGCATATATGTCATTTTGAAAAACTTGATGTATGAGGTATAATTGAAATACTTGGTGAATATTTCAATTAAAAAAATAATTTATCACATTAAACAGCATTTCTATTAATCCCAATCAAAATACCCACTCTTGCTTCATGCACTTATCCCAATATTTTTGGTACTTTCGGAAGCAGCTCTGCTAGTCCTTTTTAATGAATGTTTTTAGTTGCATTGTCATAACTTTCTTGATATTTTGACTTAATTCAAAATGTTTAATTTTTATGATCATTTTGTCTTTGAAGAAGTTTCAGAAGTCACTTTGTGACTTTAGCACCCAGTGCTAAATCAATAAGTAAGATGAACTAACGCTCTTAAGAGCCTGAATTTGGGTGGGATGATTTGAAATACTTCAAACCAGTATTTACTATAGTTTTGTTAGTCCTCATAAGTACACTCATTCATAATTTTTTATTTATGACATACTATTCATCATTGTTTTGGACAGAAAAGGGCAAAGAAGTTTTAAGAAACAGCTCATAGTCACAAAATTCATTACTTTTACTGATCATTCAGAAAAATTTGGCCTTGGCAACTACTTGACAGAATAATGCATATTTATAACTTAATTAAAGTCCCTCGCTCAGGGTGATGCTTTAGATTTTGGAGTGCTGTCCTCTGGGTTGTCATATATGCAGTGAATTATGGTACATGTATTGAACTAGATTTCACCACTAATACTGTGTGTGCACTGAATTAGTACAATGGTGCATACAGACATAGGGTAATGCAGCCTAAGTAGAAGTGTTTAGTAATCAACGGGTGAAACTGAGCATTTCCTGGTACAATTACTTTAAATAACTATATGAAGAAACAGTGTTATACATATTTCAAACTTCATGCTGACTGATACATTCTAATTATTGAGGATGAAGTTTCAGGGGTTACAAATATTTCATTTGTGAGATCCAAAGCAGATTTTATTGTGTAGGAAACTCTGACTAACACATGACTATTTCAGACATATGATATCACCAAAATTAAGGACATATGAAATAGGCTTTATTGTACTAGTTGAGTGGTTAACTTTCTTAACCACTAGTATCAAGGTTTATAAATATACAGTGGAGATAAAGGGTGTTATATCTGAAATCTGGGGAGTTAGGAAAGCAACTTTTGGCGTTTCTCATAATGCAGTGGGATAAAAGGTTCTTTTAAAAGATTTAAATTCCTCCACTTTTTAATGTCTTTCATTACTAAACAAACATCTCAGAAATGGAATACATCTTTTCTCCTGGGTCATCTAGTCATTATCTCACTTCTTTCCCTTCATAGACACATTTCTTAAGCAATGTGCATATATTTCTAGTGTTTATGTTATATTTCTCTCATTATAAATCTTTATTTTCAAAACGTTATTGCTGTTATTTTATAAATATTATAGCATATAGTTCAAGCTTTCTCGGTTAAATCATTCAGTGTTAAGCCACTTTTAACACACCTTTTTTGGTTTTCTTAATATAAAAAATGTCTAGATTTTTTCCTGTTTGTAAATATGCCCATGACAGGGTATATAAAAGACAAGTCATGTGAAACTAAATAGAATTGCTGTATGCTTAAATAATAAATAAATGATGTCATTATATAGTGTTTCTTAAACTCTTTGTTTCTCACAAAAACTTGATGATTCATCATGCTTCTAGTTACCAGAAGTTACCTGATACATTCTAATTATTGAGGATGAAGAGCCTGAATTTGGGTGGGATGGTTTGAAATACTTCAAACCAGTATTTACTATAGTTTTGTTAGTCCTCATAAGTACATTCATTCATAATTTTTTATTTATGACATACTATTCATCATTGTTTTGGACAGAAAAGGGCAAAGAAGTTTTAAGAAACAGCTCATAGTCACAAAATTCATTACTTTTACTGATCATTCAGAAAAAGATTCAAAAGATTCCATGATCATGGAATGCTAACTAATTCAGCAAATCACTCTAAATATAATTCCACATGATCTAGTACTTCTATTTTTAAAAAGTCTTAATATGTTCCTTAAGAAATTTTAGATTTCTGTGCTACAAAATCATGTGTAACTACAATTAGTTACAAAATAATAAATATTTGAATAGGTTACAGCAAACTTTATTCATCATTTTTAAAGTCTGTGTATACAGAAAAAATGAAAACATACTTATTGAAAGATAATCTCTTTTTTTTTCTTTCCAAAATGGAACTCTATCTTCTAGAAGAATCTATAACTCCAGGGATACTTTAAGTTAAATAAAATGAACAGAAATTTCTGATAATCTGTTTAGTCTCTCTTGTTAAAAGCCAAGTAACAACTGAAAATGAGTCTCCACCAGCACAGATTGTGGTGTTCTACTTCTCCTCTATTCTGCAAACAATGCATTAAAAAAGTATTTGCTATAAAAGATCTAAACATATTTTTAAAACAATGGCTTGGAAACTTTGGAAGGAAAACCGTGGGAAGCCACTAAGGCTACCATTAGCAGGGAGATAAAAGCCTATCAGCATTTGAAGCAAGAAAAAACAACCCAGCATGTAACTTATTGTCTAATTTTATCATAGAGATGGAAGAGCAAGGGATTCCTAAACCAATCCTCATAAAATAAGGCATTTTATGGAAATGTCATATAAATGTAAGGAGAAATTTTCCTCCAAAATGTGGTGCTTTGGTTAATGTATTCCACACTTATCAAATAGCAAACTATAGCATTCAACTAAGGGGTCATTTGCTTTTGATCATGGATTTGTTAGTAAATTCAGAGGACTTGAAATTAGTTCCAAGGAGCCACAGGGATGCATTTCACCAAAGAACTCACCGTGAGCAAATAAAATTAGAGACCATGAATTCCACCTTGAGGTAAGAATATCATTTAAGACAGTACGAACAAACACAAAGAATCAAAAGGCCTTAAAATTGAAATTAATCTGGGTCCAGGAAATTTTATCTCTTAGATGTTACCTTAACATAAATTTTTTATCCTATGTTTTTAGGTTAAACTAATGTAAGCAAGATTCTGTCAACAGCATTAAAAAGTTTTTAAAATAGATATTCTGTCTTTTTCAAATCTATATTCCATAATTTATAACCAAACCCCATTGCAAGCCACAATGTAGTTTCAATTAACTCTTTTCTGTGATGTAAATTTAGCTTTTCTTCTGGTACATAAAAGAACTCCAATATATTTCATAAAAGGACAGATAATCAGATTTATGAAGAACCTATGAGAAAATTTATTAATTTTTGAGTTTTTTCTACAGATAGTGGGATTAATAATGATAATAATAGTTACTAACAACATAATACATGCAAAGACTTATACTGTTATATGGGTTGCCTTATCTATCTCTTACAACAACCTAATAATATAGGTACTATTAATATATTTTATAGATAAAGAAATAAATATTTATTTAAGTTATTATTTGCATAAGACCATATAATTAATGAATGATCAAGAACAGCTTCCACTGTTAGTATTAGATACCAGAAAATACAGTAATAACAATACTATTAATTCCATTAGATATTCTTTGAGTCCTTTGCCATTATATATGAAATATTTCATAATACAAATTACAAGCAGATCAATATATATTCTCTTTACATTGAGTTATAAATTCATATTTAATTATAAATTTAAATCTATTCAGATTAAAATATTACCAGGGTGTATTAGTCAATGCTCACTAGAATAACATTTAATGGAAGATATTTATCTACAACTATCTATCTATCTATCTATCTATCTATCTATCTATCTATGGGTTTATAAGGTAAGCTTACAATGGTCACCCACAGAGTCAAGTGTGGAAGAGTGGAAAGGGCTGTGGGTATGCAGGGTGCCCAAGAGTCCAGCCACAAGCCAGAGTTCTGGAGCCCACTTTAGTGTCTAATTGAGTCCATGTCAGATCGCTAAAGAGTCTGTGCCAGAAGCTGAGGTATCTGTGTTGAAAGTTAGGAGATGTCATGCAAGGAGAAGTTGAAGACAGGAGATCCTTAGAAGAAAATAAAAGCATACCTTTCTTTTTTTATTGTTTCTCTTTCATTCCATCCAGGCTACAAAAATACTGGGTTGTGCCACCCACAACTAGAGTGAAATATCCTTCTTCAGTAAATCCCTTCAGCTACACTCCAACGTGTGCTAATTATATTTAGCTGAGAGTTTCTTACTCAAATTGACACAATCTTTTAAGTGTCACAAAGGGCCTATTAAATTATTTTTATTTGATGAAACCTTTGTACATATTTATTGAATTCATTTTGGTATCACAGCATATGAATATAAAATATATTGACTAATTCAGCATAATAAGGATTTTCCTCTTCTCAAACCTACCCACAGCTGTCATGAACCACTGGAGTTTTAACAGTTAGCTTTTGTGTTTCTGGATCATACAGACCAGCACCCAAAGATGAAAAAAGGAATTTGGCTTTGATTTTAAATGAGTCAATCAATGGCTTACAAACTTACTAGAACAAAGGTATCCAGTTCATGGCAGATGGGAAACAAAAGAGGGAAGCAATGTCAGAAAAGAAAGTATTAAGGAACAAAAATAGTACCTAAAATCACCTCTCCATATAGAACCAGAAGCATGCTTTAGTAATTCCCTCAATGACTTCATAGCTGATAAGTTTGACACAGTGAAATTTAATCACCACATTATACTTCATATGAACTTGACACCTAAACATATCTCTGTAAACCACACAATCTCCAAATAATATAAAGTAGATAAATTTTTCTGTTCA
Organism: Petromus typicus; assembly: GCA_004026965.1. Classification (NCBI taxonomy): domain Eukaryota; kingdom Metazoa; phylum Chordata; class Mammalia; order Rodentia; family Petromuridae; genus Petromus; species Petromus typicus. The sequence goes on from PVIR01017215.1 coordinate 21,796, forward strand.
TATTGACTTTCCCATCATTGGAAAATATATCTGATATCATAAGTTTAAAGGAAGACAAATTTATATTGGCTCACAGATTCAGGGGATTTGGTTCATGGTTAGCCAGCTTCAAAGCAGAAACCATGCTACAGAAGTACATGGCAAAAAACCCCCACAAAAAACTACTTATTTCATACTGGACAAAAGCAAAAGAGAGAAGGGAAAAGTTGGAGACAAGAATATATATGTATGTATGTATGTATATTATAATAACTATTACCCACCTCTTCTTACCAGGCTCACTTCTTTTTATTTTATTTTATTTTTTTTTTTGAGACAGGGTCTCGCTTTGTAGTTTAGGCTGGCCCTGAGCTCAGCCTCCAACTCACATCACAGCAATCCTCCTGCCTCTGCCTCCCGAGTGCTGGGATTACAGGTGTGAGCCACCACACCCGGCACTGTGGTATGTGGTACTAGTTGCTGCTGGGATGAGTCTCCACGCCCAGTGTTGTTATGTGGTTACCAGAGAATCGAACCCAGACCCTTGCTCTTGCAAGACAAGCGCCGGAACCACTGAGCTATATCCCCGGCCCCCGGGCTCACTTCTAACATGAAAATTTTAGGGGAAATTTAAAATCTAAACCATAAAATTTAACCTAGGGTGTCATAGTTCTATGTCCATCTCAACGTGAAAAATGAGTTTAGGGCATCTCTAAGAGTTTCCAAAGTCTTAACTATTCTAGTTACTGCCTAAATGTCAAGTCCTAAAGCTCCATCACAGGTTAAAAGAGATAAAACTCTGAATAAGCTGTTTTCCAAATGATTCTCTTTTCAAGAATGATTCAGAATTTTGCATCTTTCAACCTGCAATGGCTGCTATACTGTTGATTTCCAAGATATTCCCAAGATGTCTTTTTCTTGGCCTTGTACAAAGTATTTGGTTTCTTTTTAATGTTAATCTTTAGAATAATTTTCTTTTACTCCAACTTTGCAGGTTCTTTTTATCTGGCAAATTGCTAACTTTTCAAATTATTTAGCTTTACCTTTTGACCCAATTCTGACTGTACATCTGGCTAAAGTCAGCCTTTAGTACCCATGTCACAGCCTGCATGTTGGGCTGCCTTGAAATTTCCTCTGTCACAGTAATTAATTGGTCTGATTAATAATTAATATCAATCTCCCAGGAAGTCTTTGGACATGGGTAAAATATATACATTTTTGCCAGAACATAAAATTTATGACTTCTAGTTCACTTATAGTAGTAGCTTATATTCCAAAACAAAACCATCCAAGCCCAGTCTTGACTGTCCATATTCCTATGAGGATTTTAACATCCTGAAATACTTCCGGTATCACAGTTCAAGCACTGATCCAAATACTCTGTCACTTCTCTACAACACATCTTCAAATCTTTCCAAACTTCTTCAATAACTCAGGTCAAAAGTCTACTGAACTCTATGGTCAAGTTCACTTAAAGCAAAGAGCATCAGTTTTATGTATGACCCAGCTTTCTTGGTAGTGCAACAAAAATACTTGACACCATAACTTGAAGGAGTGGTTTATTTTGTCTCACAATGTCATGGGCTTAGGTCACGGTCAGTAAACTCCAAAGGAGAAGCCTCATGGTCGAATTGAATGGCTGAGTAAAGGTGGTCACATCTTGTAGACCAGAAAACAGGCAGAAAGGAAGAAGTGAAAAAAAAAATACACCATTCCAAGTCACTCTTACAGTGACTGCCCCTCTCTACCTGGCTCTACTTCCAAATATAAGTCTCTTACAGGACATTTTATATGAAAACCATAACATCATCTAACATGTTACAACCACTTTATGCATAACCAAGACTGCAATAATCCTTTCCCCAAAGCTTCAGAAATTACATCATTCTTCAAAAATTCACATCAAATTTTCTTCTGAGACTCAAGGTAAACTTGTAGGTGTAAGATAGTATAAAACATTTTCTAAATTACATAATACCAAATTACAGTTGTACAGGGTAAACATTCCATTCTAAAATGGAGGAATGGGTTGATGGGAAAAAAAATTAGACCAAAAAGAGATCAACCCTAGTGGGGAAAATGCTGAGACTTAAAGCTGTATATCTGACATTAGGGCATATGGTGGGGAGACATGCCTAGCAGAAATTCTGCTTTATTGGCATCTCTGACTTACTGGTTTTTCAGTGCACTTTTCATTTCCACAATGCTTTTGTCCTCTCAGAGGTTCCTTGCCTGGTGTGCCAAACCCTCTTTTGAAATCTTGTCGAAGCCTTCATGAACTCACAACACTACTTTCTTCATGCCTGACCAAAAAGCATCACATGGATAATTACTCATCTTAATGAATAACCAGAGCTCTTAGGACCATGGTTCCAGTGAACTCTGAGTATCTTGATAGCTGAGCACAGTGAAATAGATTTTGGAGAACCAATTCCTTAGGCCAACATTATCAAGCATGGGACCCATTGCTGCCTTCTGAAATGAAATGCTTACACGTTTGGATCCTTAAATGTATGATGATTGGAACTTTGCTGAATTATGAGATACACTCAAGATACTTTACTTGTCCAATTTCAAAATATTTTGTGTCTTTATATTGGCAATAATTTTTTCAGCAATTAAACTTCCTGCACCTTAAATTTGCATATGGTTCCTTTATCCCCAAGTTATATTTTTTGAATTTTCTGCTCTGAATTTTGCTTTTGATTCTCAGAATACAGCTAGCTACAAGGAGCCAGGGATAGCCAGGCCACAGCTTGAATGATGGGCTGGTCTGGAATTTTCTCAGTAAAATTTATTAATTCAGAGTCCTTCATCTCAGTTTACTGAAAATCATGAGCAAAAGGTAGGCGAAAGTTTTGCTAGAATATAGAATGCATGTCTTTTTGTCATCTTTCCAACTGTATTCTCCTGATTTAGGCCTTTACTGCCCATAATCCTACCAGCATCGTGGACTTCTGTGCTTCTACCAGAATCATCCATCAATCTCTGCATAGAGCAATGTAGATATTCTCCAGCCCATGTCTCCAAACTTTTTAAAAATTGAAATCTTTATTGGTACATTGCATATACATATCATAGTTTCACTCAACAATGAAAATTAGTACCAGTATATGACACAATTTATTTCTAATTTTTCTGATACTACTACCCACCCTACCATCCCTGGCCCCTATATACATAAGCTTTCTCCTTTCTTTTTTGTTATAATCTCATTATTTTCCCCCTTCACCCTATTTCGCATTGAGTATTTTCTATATCACAATATATAACACACATTGTAGAACTCATTTACATCTTTATTTTCTCATACCAGAGAAAAGATGTGATATTTACACATCTGTGACCTATTTACTTCCCTTATGAGGATGTCTTCAAGGTATGTCCATTTAAGTATAAATGATTCAAACTTATCATTTTTTATGACAGAGTAAATACTCCATTCTGTAGAACCACAGGTTTTTTATCTAGTCTCCAGTTGATGGACATTTTGGTTGTTGCCAAGATTTAGCAATCACAAACTGAGCTGCTATACACATGAGTGCACATATGTCACTGTGATATGAATCTTTTAATTCTTTGGTGTATATACCTAGCAGAGGAATACCATGGTCAAATGGCACCTGTAATTGTAGATTTTTGAGGAATCTCCAAACTGATCTCCACAGGGGTTGTAGGAGTCTACATTCCCACCAACAGTGGAGAAAGGTTCCTTCTTCTCCGCAGCCTCACCAACATTTGTTACTGGCTAATTCTGAAATAGCACCCATTTTTTGTGGAGTGAGATAAATCTTAAAGATGTTTTCATTTGCATCTCTGAAATGATTAATGATGTTGAACATTTCTTCATATGCTTCTTAGCAGCTTTCATTTCTTCCTCTGAAAAGTATCTGTTCATTTCAGATGCCCATTTTTGAATTGGGTCTTTAAATTTGGATGGGTTGATTTTTTAAAGCCTTTATATATTCTAGATATTAACCCTTTGTCTGAGTAAAGGCTGGTAAAGATACTTTCCCATATTGTTGGTTGCCTTCTTGCTTTGCTGGTGGTTTCTTTTGCTGTGTAGAAACCTCTCAATAGGATGATATCCCATTTATTGATTTCTTCTACCAGTTCTCATGCTATGGAGGATTTGTTCATGAAATCTTTCCCTGAATCAATGTCTTCAAGAGTTTTACCTAACCTGTTCAGTAGCAGGTTTAGCGTGTCTGTTTTACTATTTAGGTCCCTAATCCACTTTTATTTTATTTTAACACATGGTGAAAGAGCTAGGTCTAGCTTTAGACTTTGACAGGTTAGAGTCCAGTTTTTCCAGCACCATTTGTTAAAGAGGCTATCCTTCCTCCACTGAGGGTATTTGGGTCCTTTGTCAAAAATGGCATAACTTACTGTGTTGGGAGTTGTTCTGGATCTTCTAATCTACTCCACTGGTCCTTGGATCTGTTGCTTTGCCAGTACTATGTGGTTTTTATCACAGTGGCTTTGTAGTATAGTTTCAAATTGGGGATTGTAATACCCCCCATCATGTCCTTATTGCTTAGAATTGCTTTTGCTATTCTAGGTCTTTTGTGGTTCCAGATGAACTTTTGAATTATTTTCTCTAGATCTGTGAAATATGCCATTGGGAGTTAAATTGAGATTGCATTGGATCTGTATAATAGTTGTGGGAGTATAGCCATTTTGATGATAGTGATTCTTCCAACCCAGGAACAAAGGATGTCTTTCCATTTTCAGGAATCTTCTTCTATCTCCTTTTTTCTACGTGCTATAATTTTCAGAATAGAGGTCTTTCACCTTCTTTGTTAGATTGATTCCTAGATATTTCACTTTTTTGGATGTTACTGTAAAGGAGATTGATTCCCTAATTTCTTGCTCAGTGAATCTGCTGTTGGTGTATACAAAGGCTAACGATTTTTGAGCATTAACCTTGTATCCAGCTACACTACTAAATTTGGCAATTAGGTCTAGCTGTCTCTTGGTTGAGTTTTTAGGATCCTCCAGATAGAGTATCATTTCATCAGCAAATAATGACAGTTTAAGTTCTTCATTTCCTATCTTTGTTCCTTTTATTTCTTTGTCTTGCCTAGCTGCTTTGGCTAATGTTTTCAGCACAATATTAAACAGGAGTGGTGTAAGTCGACATCCTTGTCTTGTACCTGATCCTAATGGGAAAGGCTTCAGTTTTTGACCATTTAGGCTGATGCTGGCTGTTGGTTTCTCATAAATAGCTTTTATTAGTTTGAGATACAGACTATCTATTCTAATTTTCTGCAGGGTGTTGATCATAAATTGATGTTGGATTTTGTCAAATGCTTTTTCCGCATCTATTGAGATGACCATATGGTTTCTGTCTTTCAGTCTGTTAATGTAGTGTATTACATTTATTGATTTACATATGTTGAACCATCCCTGCACCCCTAGGATGAATCCAACTTGGTCAGGGTGTATGATCTTCTTGATGACTCACTGTATTCTGTTTGCTAGTATCTTATTGAAGATTTTTGTATCAATGTTCGTTAGGGAGATTGGCCTGTAATTCTCTTTTTTGGTTGGGTATTTCTTTGCTTTTGGAATCAAGGTAATGGTTGCTTCTAGAAATGAATTTGGGAGTGCTACTTCCCTTTCAATTTCATTGAAGAGTTTGAGGAGTAGTTGTGTTAACTGTTCTCTTAAGGTAAAGTAGAATTCAGCAGTGACGCCATCAGGCCCAGGGCTTCTTTTTGTTGGTAGGTTTTTTATTACATTTTCAATTTCACAGATTGATATTGGGGTGTTTAACATTTTTATATCCTCTTCATTCAACTTTGGAACTTTGTATGTAACCAGGAATTTATAGATTTCTTCTACATTTTCCATTTTATTGAAATACAAATTTTCAAAGTATGTGTTTATTATTCTCTGTATTTCCACTGTGTCAGTGGTGATTTCCCCCTTTCATTTCTAATAGCGTGGATATGGGCCTTTTCTTTTCTTTGTTTGAGAAGGTTGGCTAAGGGTCTGTCAATTTTATTTATCCTTTTGAAAAACCAACTCTTTGATTTGTTGATTTTCCGTATCATTCTCTTAGTCTCCATTGCTTTAATTTCTGCTCTGATTCTTACGATTTCTTCCTTAGTATGAGCTCTCAGTTTGTCTTGCTCCTCTTTTTATAGTAGCTTAAGGTTCAGCATTAGATTGTTAATTTGAGCTTGTTCTGTTTTCCTGATATAGGCATTCACTGCTATGAATTTCTCTTATAGAACTGCTTTCATTGTATCCCATAAGTTCCTGTATGTTGTACTGGGGTTATCATTCCAGTGTAGAAAGTATTTAATTTCATCTTTAATTTCTTCTGTGACCCATTGGTTAGTCAGTAGAGTATTGTTCAGTTTCCATGTCTTTGTGAAAGTCTTGGGCTTTTTTTTTTTCTTTTTTTGCTCTTCATCTCTAGTTTCAAGGCAGTATGATCTGAGAGTATACAGAGGACAACTTCAATTCCTTTGCATTTACTTAAACCTGTTCTATGAACTAGTACGTGGTCTGTTTTAGAAAATGATCCATGAGCAGCTGAGAAAAATGTAAATTCTCACTTAGTGGAGTGAAACACTCTGTAGGTATCTATTAAGTCCATTTGTTGAAGAGTTTAGTTTAGCTCAAGCACTTCTTTATTTTCTGTCCAGTCAATCTGTCTATTTGTGACAGTGGGGTTTTGAAGTCCCCTAGTATTATTGTACTGTTGCTTATCTGGCTTTTCATGTCCATTAGTGTTTGTTTTATATATCTGGGTGCACTAGAATTTGTGGAATAAATATTTAAGACAAATCCTAAACATTATGATAAAGGATTCTAATATGGTGGAGAGAAAATGGTCAGCTTACTGAAATCAGGAGGAAGATCAGAACAGGGTCAGGGAGGAAGGATGTAGAACCAGTTCACATGTCCATACCCACTTAGACATACACAGATGTGTGCTTTATTAATTTTTCAGCAGTTCCCAAGCCAATTCCAGCTGACAAAGATGACATTTGTCCACTGCATCTGTCTTCTCTTTTATTTTGAAATATTCATTAAATTGCTATATTTACAGTATTTTACTATAAAAAACTGGAATTCATTCCACATCAAGCTATATTTTGGTAGCTGTTATCCAATTTGTATTTCCTTTTCTCTACCCTTTTTAATTTCTATTTGCCACAATTGTGTTCTTAATGTCGACATGTTTCTTATTTCTTGTAAAAGAAGGAAAACATGTACTATTTCTCTTTCTCTTTCTTTTCATGACAATTTTCCAATTCACATGGTGCACAAAATTAATTTTAAAATTACAAGTGATTCTATATTTATATATTAGAATAAATTGGTAAGAAAAGCTGCAGTTACATAAGAAAATAACAATAATACTTCAGATATCTTCTTTAAAAATATAACATGTGTCATGCGCAGGTACAAGTTCTCAATGTTAAATGTGATCATATTGTATGTATTAAATATATCACTAAATCAATTTTTAAAATATAATACATTCTAATTCCAAAATAAATACAATATTTAATAAAGGTCAGATAAATTAACAAGGATAAATTAAAACTGTGAAATGAAAATTTCCATGGGTGATAGTCTATATGTATGCAGATTTCTCATACATAAAGTGAGAAAATTGAATTTATTAGGGACTGATTTCACTTATCTCAAACTTTGTGAAAAATGGGGAGTACATTTTATGTAAGTTATTTTTATTTTTTCTCAACTAATATATAAATAGACTTTTTAATTCAAAATAGTAATCCTTCTCTTTATTCCACTATAATACTACAATATATAAAAACATAGTAAAATAGAGATATAGCAAAAGAAAGGAAATGTAGTGTATTAACAACAGAAAGACTGCAAGAGATGTTTCTTCATAGACTAAGGATACAGTTAACATAAGTGGAGACTACTGACTTAAGGATGCTTAATTTGCTGTGAAATAATAATCAGAGGTCGTGACTGGAGCTCACTATTTAAATGTGGTCCTATCCAGTAAGAAATTGCAGTAGCGGATTAGTGCTTATATGGAAATTATGTAGTTTCTATTACCATGTAAGTAATTATCCTAGTATACCTAAAACACTCTGTAACATTGAACAGTGGTTGTGCTCAGTTAGTTGTATTTTCCAGAAAAGAGCAAGGATAAAATCTAGGTAAAAATGAGTCAACAATGGAGAAAAGATGCTACCAGTCAGTGAAAATAGTATAGGATTTGGGATATTGACTCCTTGAAGATTATTTTTTTTTTTTAATTTTGAGACAGAGTCTGACTTTTTAGTTCAGGCTGGTCCTGAGCTCACTGTGTAGCCCAGACAAGCCTGGAATTCACAGCAGTCCTCCTGCCTCTGCCTCCCAAGTGCTAGGAATACAGGTATGAGCCACCAAGCCCAGCACTGCGATATGTGGTACCAGGCTTTAACTTGGGACTTTGAGCTTGCCAGGAAGGTGCCAGAACCACTGAACTAAAGCCCCAGGCCTGAAGGACTACTTTTAATTAAATCCTAAATTTTGACTTGATTAGTGTCAAAATGTAATAAAGTTGTTTAACTTTAATATGCTCTGTATCTTCATCTGCAAAATAATGATAATAATATCCTTGTGACTGATATGTTAATTAACAGAATTTAGAAATTATTTGTCACTAAGTATATATTAGGTGAGAAACATCTTTACTGTTGCTAGAACAATGCAATGCAAGTAAACACAAGATGGCTGAGAAAGAACAAAGACAAAAGTAAAACAATAGTAGATTTGATAAAGCACATATATTTGTGAAAATACACTAGAGGGAGGTGGTCAGGAAACAATAAGAATAAATAGTAACACTTGCAGTGGCAGAGGCTGTACTGTCTAGTAATCAAATTACAGTAAGTCCCTGACTTACAGACCAGTTCCATTCTGGGAGGATGTTTGTAGGTCAGATTTATTCATATAATGACAAAGTGAGTCTTATATAGTTCACCTATGAAGCTTAAAAAGTATACCTATGAAAGTTCACAACATGAATGTTTATAATTCAGAAACTTACTGTATATCTTTTCCTGCCAAAGCATAGAGGAAATTCTGTTTTTCTACCTTCTGTTGGCAGTTAGCCACTGGAATCAGACTTTGACACTATTGGAGTGAATAATACCGACAGTATTAAAGCTTGCATTACAGAGAGGCCTACAAGGTGAATGGATAATGACAAAGCCTAGGTGGTGATTCCTCTTCTAAACTTTGTTTTCATTCTCACACAGTACTATTTCTCCATCCAATGCCTGGAACTTCCATATTGTATACCATGGTGTCTAAGCAAGGTTGTTTGGACAAAAATCTGGTCTTGCCACCATGTTTTAAATACTCTGGGCTATTCTCAAAACTTATTCTATTCAGTAAAGGACTAAAGAGGTAGCTATTGGTGTGGAAGATATATCCTCAAAGCCCAGAGATATTCACCAATGTATCACTTAATTTTGTGTGGGAGGTTTGTGTGATTTTTAAAATTTACTATGGAAAGGATACTTGGGCATGCTTCTAAAAGTTTGATGACTACAATGTTCACTTCTTAAATTTCACTGAGTATCTCTCACCCTCTTGAGACCATTGATATCACCAAGGCCTTCTGCCTGCTACCTATTTCTTGCTCATCTAGATTTATTAACAACATATCAAAATGTATCAGTATGATATTCTCTGGGGTTTCCAGACCATTATTTCCTTTTTGAATATATTGTGACAAAGTGAAAATGAGCTAACTTAGTCCTGGGGCAAAATTATAAATATTCATTTTTGCTAATTCCATGTGAATGTGAATTACCTTGGAATAATGCATTCACATACACTGGTCACAAAATGCATACCTGGGTTAGGTAATCTGTTCTCACATAGTGACTGTAATTGAAGAAATTATTTGGTTGAGTTTGTTCAAGTTTCCTGTTATCATCTAGGATCAGTGCAGTTACTCCAGAGGCTGTATTTATAAAATAAATGAAGATACTATCTTATAGAGATGACTAATATAAAGCCTTTTCTTTTCAAAGGAGATATTCTTTCTAACATGTATCCCTCTGTACAGGATTCAAAGAGGTTTTATGTATGTTATTAGATTACATAGACAATTTCAGAAGGTTCTACTTACCTTCAGCAATATGATAGCCATAATACTTCACAGGTTAAGGATTCTATACAGAGGTTCTGCTAAATCACAAGCATGTTGACTGTATTTAAAACATTAGGTACAAAGGAAGCGATCACCAAGTAGGATTATTGCTCCAGGATACCTACTACAAACCAGAGTTCAGGTAGAAGTGTGTTACCTATACCTTACCTACCCTCCCCAAAACAAGAAAGGGTAAGTAACAATACTAAAGTCTTCTAGTTATTATTAACTTAGACTTTGTACAACAGTCCTTGAAATATTTGGACAATCTTTCCCCAGTGTAAGTAGGTACCTGGCTATAATTATCTTGGGGAAAATTTAAGTAATCATTATTCAGTATATTTTTTGAGGTATGAAGGTGGTACTTTTTTCCACCCTAGAGACCATGATTCCTGTTCAGTTAGTGAGTGCTAAGTTTGAAACTAGCTTATATATGAAACTGATGCACTGTATTTTGACATTTTATTTCTTGTGATGTTACAAACAGAAATGTCCCTAGTTGGTTTCTAATATATTTTTCCTCCATGTACTCCATGTTTCACTAATGGTATCTGCTAAAACTGACTTGGTTGCCATTTTCAGCCTTCTGCTGTATAACTATATCCATTTGGCTTTGCCAGTTAAATATCTCCACATAAATTTGTTGCTGCCAGTCCTACATGTTCATCACCATTAAACACACACACATATATACACACACACACACACACACACACACACACACACACCTAGATGAGAACACTGCTAAAAATAGGATGAACATTATTAAAGATTGTGAGAGCAGTGGTATTATGGAGGCACTTGAGGACAGTTAAATAGGGTTATGGATAATTTTAAGCAATGCAATTTCTACATCCTTACATACCATGTATAATCCACCCCAAAGTTGATTTGTATGAGTGCGCGTGTACATAAAGGTCAAGACATCAGCTTGGATCCCACTTCCTCTTCACTTAAACCGTTTTCCTACTTTACAAAACAAATGTCTCTCTTCTTAAACTATTTTTAACTGAAACTTGAAAATGATAAACAAAGAAGTGATGGATTACAGAATATTTTCAATATGTGTATATACTGTATAATGTCTAAATCAGGTAGAATAAGTCTACTTATCGAAACATTTATCATTTCTCTGGTAAAAACTTTCAAAACAATTTCTTATAATGTTCCAAATATTTTCTATATATTTTAGATATCTATAGTTGGCATATTGTACAATTTTACACTGGAGCTTCTTGTTCCTATCTACTTATAGCCAAGTTCCTAATCAGAGTAGGGTTATTCACTAGTTTAATTACTTATAGATATTACAATGGAATAATCACCACAATTGCCATCCATTGTAAGAAAACTAATACAACTAATGACTAGTTATCAAACCGTTTTTACAGTTTGAGTAATTTCCACTTCATTTATTTTGACAATGAGGCCAAATGAGGCCTCATTTTGTTACCTACTAATTGAGAAAATTTATGACTTGAGAAACATTGCAATAATGTAACTCCATTACCATTTAGTTACTGTGTATTTATGAAGTATATTAAGCTCTTATATATATAACTAAAAAGGAAGCAATTGATATTATTTTGACTTGTAGAAATAAGGAATATATACGTGCAGATACATAAGACAAAGGACCATAAAGCATTAAACTTATTTAAGAATATCATAGTGCAATGATTTTTACATTTTAGGTAGATTATTTCTAGAAATTTATAATATTTCTTTATTTGATTAATTGCATCCTACTAATAATTATAAATGGCAGCAAAAGAAGAAAATTTATTGTTTAGAGATTCATAGTAGCAGCAAATGAAGAAAATAAATGAATATAGTATTACTTTATTGCAGAAACATCAGTTATTGTGATAAAACTTTCAAAGGTAAAATTCATCATATTACATTAAGATTATGTTGACTTGACTTGTTTTTCCTGTTAATATGACTAAAAGGAGAAAGAAATATTTAGCATAGAATTTCTGATTGTGAATAAAAGATTATACATTATTTTCAGGATTAATTGTATCAGATCATTATGATATTTGCATAATATGAGGTAATATGAAAGAGCACAATCTTTATTTTAAAATATCAATATATGTAATATGCCAGAATTGTATATTTTAACACTCCTTAAACTTAAATAATTAAAGTAGATTGCATTATAAAAGTGCAACATCTAAAATACTTCAAAGAGCTTTACAGAGGATATGGATAAAAGGATCATGAAACTGAAACAGAGGGAATGGGCCATCAAAGAAAATTACTTGTCTACATTTATGTTCTCATTTTTTGAAGTGTTTGAATCTCCATTAAAATACTTTAACATATTCTTCCTGTAAGGTTTCGATTTTGGAAATATATTTTAATTGCTATTCAATTTTAATATATATTCATCACAGAAAAAACATAGACATTTATTCATAGTTAGATTTTACACATGGCTCAATATCATTGAAAAATTAAATCCTCTGGGAGATATAAAAAGGTGAAATATAATGGATATACAGAATTATATAAGTTTGAAAATATGATGACCATTTATTAAGTTCAAAAGTCAAACAACTAAAATCATAATTGTTATAAAAGCCTACTTTACATTTTCCTAAATATTATGAACTTATTCTACTGCTTACATGCATGTCTGTGAATATGATTACTTACTGTCTTTAACTAATTACCTATTTACCTACTCTTCCCAATAATATGGCTTATTTTACCTATGTAGTAATAGAGTAAAACCTGCATATGTTTACATCACTTGTAGTTTCCTGAGTACTCATAATTTTGAAAGGTTTATACTTGAAAAAGCAAGTGTTTGAAGCAGAATTTCACTATGTTTCCTGGGGTGGGGGTCATGTCATCCTCCTGCGTCACTGAAATATTCAGGATTTAATGGAGTACTGAAGATATTTCTTTGTTATAAACTTAGCAATATAATTTATTTTATTTTAAATTTTTTTAAATTAAATTTATTGGTACATTTTAGGTGTACATTATGATCACATTCATCATTGGGAAATTAAGCCTGTACAAGATACATTTTAGTACTTGTTCTTCTTCTCCCATTATCCTACCCTCTCTTCACCTATCAATTTCTATTTCGAAAAACTTTGTTTATATTTTTCTTCTTTTATCCTATATTTTCTTCTTTCCTTTCCCTCACTCTTCTTCATCCCTTTACCCCATGAATATTTTTTTTTAAATTACCTTTATTGGTACATTAAATATACACATCATGATTGCACTCCATAATGGGGATTTGTACCAGTATAAGACACAACTTAATTCTCATTTTTTCCCATAGCCCCACCCACCCTACCACCCCCCCATATATATAAAATTTGTTTCCTTACTTTTTTGTTACAATCTCCACATTGTCCCCTTTCACCTTATTTTACATTGAGCA
>PVIR01017216.1:0-10341 GCA_004026965.1 Petromus typicus
AAAAAAAAAAAAAAAATGTCAGCCGCATCCTACCTTCATAAATTTTGCTTTGTCCTTCTAATATCTGTAGAATTACCTAATGCACTTCTGTAGGTAAGCTTGTTTTCTTGAGATTTTAAAAAATATTTATTTGTTAGTATTTATTTATTTATTTGGCAGTACTGGGAATCGAACTTGGGCCCTTGTGCTTGCAGGGTAGGCACAGTACCCCTTGAGCTAAATGTCCAGCCCCTTAAATTTTTTTTAAATGAAGGAAGTATAGATTAAAAAGAAAAACACCTTGTTTTATCCCTCTCCAGATGTCTAACTACTGCTTTGCCCCCTTAATATTGAAAGAAAGATTTGAAACTACTAATTTGTCAAATCACTTTACAATTGATAAATACTAAAACAATTGATAAGAATTATCCATGTTTGAGTAATCATGTACTATGATCACAGCAATACACAGAGGAATTTCAGAATATATTAAACAGTTGAATAGATGCTCATTTCCTCCTAAGTATTTCAGTAGGTCCAGTGATTAAGGTATGAAGAAAATTTTCTTTTTTTCCTTGCATTATATTATTATTATTATTATTATTTTATTTTATTTAATTTTTTTTTTTTTGAGACAGGATCTGGCTTTGTAGTTCAAGCTGGCTCTGAGCTCAGCCTCAAACTCACATCAGAGCAATCCTGCCTCTGCCTCCCGAGTGCTGGGATTACAGGTGTGAGCCACCACTCCTGGCACTGTGGTATGTGGTACTGATTGTTGCTGAGCGTGAGTCTCCACGACCAGTATGTGGTTACCAGACGATTGAACCTGGGACTTGCGCTTGCAAGACAGGTGCCGGAACCACTAAGCTAAATCCCTGATCCCTGCATTATGTTACTAACCTAATGGATTCTGCATAGTTGATCAAACTTGCTGAATAATGCACTGTAAGGTAGGCATGGCAGCTTTTTTTTCTAATTCTTCTAATCTTTATTCTTGAGTACATAAGTGAGCTCATGTTTTCTATGTTCAATCCAAATTTATACTAGAGTTTGGCTAGTTCCCCAGTTTCATGTGAAGTGCATGTGGTGGGAAGGTAATGGCATATTTTAGGAATATGGATTAAGTTCCAGATTTAGTTGGGTATTTCTGTGTATGAAGTGGAAAATTTTTTGTGAGTTTATTTCCTCCTTACTTGCAAAGTGAGTTTTTTACCTATAATTCCTCAAACACTTGTGAAGACTTGTAAATAAAATGCATAGCTGTAGATACTAGCATTGGAGGGAGTAAAAATTACATCTGTCTGTATGCAGAATAAAATGGATTGGGCTCAAAATACAAGTCTCTGATAATCTTTTAGAAAGTCCTCCTGACTTTCCTTGAGAGTCAGGAGAGCATAAGAGAGACTTAGGTTTGAATTCCCAACTCCACCACATAGTTAATATTAGATATGACCGCAGCTGTTTTAATTTCATCTAGTTGATAATCTGTGTGAAATACAGGTCTTAAGGTAGATCTATTTTAAGGGATATTGTGGGAATGAGAGAAGTTTATACATATAAAATGCTTATTAA
The DNA here is from genome assembly GCA_004026965.1 of Petromus typicus. NCBI lineage: Eukaryota > Metazoa > Chordata > Mammalia > Rodentia > Petromuridae > Petromus > Petromus typicus. The sequence continues at coordinate 1,552 of PVIR01017216.1, forward strand.
CACAGTGACTGACATTTAGTGAGTGTCCCCCAAATTGGAGCTTCTATAACTAGTATTGTAGCTTCAGTGATTCAAATGACTTAAATTACCTTTGGCCACAGTTCTCAGATGCTAAATGAAAAACTTCTCAAAGATGATCTCAAGGGTTTATTTCAGCCTGAAAAATTCTAGGGAGTTTTATATTGTAGCACTAGTTGTCTTGAAGTGATACTCTAGCAGTAGTGATCAGTGATGGCCTGGTGATGGTGAGATTTGTTAATCAGACTTACGTTGTTAGATGAGTAGTTTGGGGACAATAAGTAAAAGTGAGAATCAGTTGTCTACATCCATATGAGACCTGCCAATCGTTATTAACAAACTCACATTTTAGTGTTACTTGTATATATGTTTTTATTCATATCCAAAGATGTTTTGTGCTTGTCAGCAAATATATGTGTTTATAATGCTTACAGACTATTATGGGAAACTTGTCAAAATCTTAATGTAAGCTGGGCCATAGTGGCACACATCTGTAATCCCAGCACTCAGGAGGCTGAGGCAGGAGGATCGCTGTGAATTTGAGGCCAGCTTTGCCTATATGGTGAGTTTAGCGCTGGTTTGAGCTACACGGTAAGACCCCATCTCAAAAAAATAGAAACAAAAGAAAACAAACATCTTGATGTAGTCTCAAAGCATACATTAGTTAAAAAAAGGTTTGGCCTATCACTTTACCTCTGTTTTGTGGATAGACTCTGGGTCTTTTACCCTTTCTAATGTGGGAGTTTATTTTTATTATTGGAAAGATTGAGCCTGTGTGGATGTATGTGTGTGTTAGGAGGCAGACTGTGTGTGGGCTACCTGTCTAAAACAAACATCAGTAACAATAACCAAAAAAACCTTCAATGAGTAATTATGTGTGTTTTGGAAGTTATATTTTGAGAAATGTGTGTTAGATGTCTTTTTTTTGATTATGACTTCTGTCTTTTCTTCTGGTTTCACCCATGACAATTCCATTAATTTATTAGGATTACCTTCCTGATTTTGGCATTTTTATTTAGTAGATGTGTGGAATCTACTTTGTAGCCACCCTGTAGTCTCTATCTCTACCAAATATGATCGGTAACGTATTACCTGAATATTAAATATTATTGAGAACACAGAATTGAATATACAGTGAATAATAGCTATTTTCAGTATCAAATTAATAATTTAAAGTAAGTGTCCTTAGCGGCTTTAAAATGTGAGATAGTATATGTGGTAGTATAAATAGGGCTTTTTATTATCACTTCAGTTGAAATACAAAAAGCTTCGTGGAGAAGCTTTTTCTACAGTGCAGAGCCATTTGGAGTTGTATGTATTGGGGTATCTTCTTTTGTCTTTATAATCTTTTAGACCCTAGTTTAGAAGACAGTCTTGGTTAAAATACTACTTTCATTTTAACCTACTTGAACAGTCACGATAAAACAAATTGCCAGCTCTTCAGGTGAAAGTGTGGGTAACAACACTTAACAGGAATTTTGTGAAGTCTAGATAATAATTAAATCTTAGATATGGAAAATTACTATCTAAATTACTATGTAAAGATAATTACCAATTTTTGTATTTGAAAGTTTTGTGGCTTACTGAAGTTTACTGAAGTCTTTTGAGAGAGAGTGGTTCTGGTGATTGAACTCAGGATCTCTCACATGTTAAGCATAGTTTCTAATACAGTCTCCCCCCCCCACCCTTTGAAATGAAGCCTTAATAAAAACATACTGACTGCTTATAGCAATTCTTTTCTGCGTCCAGTTTCCAATTTTGGCCCTAAGTCTTCCCAAACTTCTTCATACTGACTGAGCTAGCCATTTATTTTACTTTTCAAAACTGTTTTGGAAAGGGTTTGTGTTTATTTGGAGGGATGTCCTGAGAATCAAACTCAACTAGACATTCTCTACACTTAGTGTATATGTCCCTGGCCTACTTTCAGCTATTTTTTTTTTTTTCCCTTCTCGTTTTAATTCAAGAACTTCTACTTTGGGATGTTACGGTTTTTCTTTTTCCTTTTTTCCCCTCTGGTGCCAGGGATTGAACTGGTGCCCTTGTGCTTCCAAGGTAGGTACGGTACCACTTGAGCTAAATCCTCGCTTGCTCTCTTTTTTTCTAAAAGCCAGACATTTGGTCTACATATATTTTTGTGCCAGAAATTATCAAGGTATTTTAGTTTTTATGACTATGTTTGAAATTTTGTCCTTGTAGAATTTTTAAAAATTTATTTTATCGGTTTGTTTTATATATACATTATGATCACATTTGATACTGAGAATTTGTATCTACATATGATACAACTTGATTCTCATTTTTCCCCATTCCCCTACTCTCCTTGCAATCTTCACCCCCCCATAAGCATAAGCTTTCTTTTCTTTAACCATCAAATTTTTTCTTTCACTTTGTTATTTTCCCCTACCTGCTCCCTTGTAAACTTTTTTCCCCTCAAAATAATAGAATCTATTTGTAAATATACCAAGATAAGCTAGGTTAACTGAATAGAATAGTAATAGTATTCTGAGATTTTAGGAAGGTTATAGTCCTGTACTCCATTAGAAGAATGAGAGTACTATTCAGAAAGGTTGACACTGAAGATGGTTTTTTCTGTCTGAAATATAGATGAGTTAATACTTTTGTTTATTAACCATGTTTTAATATTTTGAGACAGGGTCTCACTTCGTAGCAGGCCCTGAACTCACTGTGTAGCCCAAGTTAGCCTCAGACTCGCAATCCTCTTGTCTCCCAAGTGCTGGGATTACAGGTGTGAACTACTACACCAGGCCACAATATTTTCTTAAGCTAATAAAATTTAGCAATAAGTTGGAAGTAAAGTTGATTGAAGCTACGAGATTTTTGAGATGTCAGATTTTTATTCATGTTTTCACTTACTCGCTAATTGTCTTTGACACTTTTTAGCAGTGGCTCTCAACCAAGGATGACTAGATCTGGAGATGTACTGTATTTGTTGAAATTTGGAAGATTATGTTAAACAAAGATGCTGTTCACATCTTGTATTGCATATGACAGTTCCCAACAACAAGGATGTATCTGGTCAGAAATGTCAGTAGTATCATGTTGAGACACCCTACTTCGTAGCAAAAAACACACAAAATTCATCTTTTAAAAGTGTTTTATAGTTTTGTTATGTGACCTGTGAAATAAAAGCAGTGAATATGATAAAGACCATCGACATCTATAACTTGAACTTAAATGCACTTACATTTTTTTAAAAAATGTGCTTAAATTTGAAAGGTAATGGAAGTAATCAATCTGTCTTTCTCTTACTCCTTCTACATTCAATCCATCTACTCTTTGCTTTCAAAGGACAGCATACACAAGGGTCTCCAGTGTTGTGGTTGGGCTAAAGGAAAGTGGATGATGCTGTAGTCAGTGAAGATCCGTTGCTGGTTTATTCCCCATTTGAGTGGCCTGCAGCTTGGTTTGTAATAATACACACAGCTATTAGGCTGTTAGTTCATTGGAAATTTTGGATGTAGTATATGTGATTAATGAAACCGGAAAGGTACTAATTTATCAAGGAATTAAGTTAAAAGGATCTCTGTATAAGAATAGAATGAAGCTAATCAGATAATCAAATTAAAAGACAAAAATTTTTTTAAAAACATAAATCAGGAAAAGGAGTACTTAAGATTATAGATTGTGAACCTTTTATAAGTAGTATTAAGCAGAATTGAACGTAGTTTACTTTCTCCCTAGAACCTTGTGTATGCTAGGCTAATGCTTTGCCGCTGAGCCACATTCTCAGCCCTTCTCTGTAATACACATTCACTCTACTGGGGATTGACTCAAGACCTTGTGCTTTTGAGGCAGGCAAGGCACCACTGAGCTAAACCCTGAGCCCTGTTTCTCTAATTTTGAGACAGGGTTGCACTAAGTTGTCCAGACTCGCCTCCAACTTGAACTTCTTCAGTAGTGGGGATTACTGGTGTGTGTTAGCAGCTAAAATTCTTGTTCCTGTGCTTATTTTTATCTTCCCAGTCTTTATAATTTTTCTGAGACAGGATCTTGCTTTGTAGTTCAGGCTGACCCTGAACTCAGTATGTAGTCCAGGCGAGCCTCGAACTCATAGCAATCCTCCCACCTCTGCATCCCAAGTGTTGGTATTAGAAGTGTGAGCTACCATGCCTGGCATTGTGTATGTGGTTACTGGGGGTCGAATTCCAGACCTTGTGTTTACAGGGCAGGTGTCAGAACCACTGAGTTTAAGTCCATGGCCTTCTCTGTCTCTTATTCATAATGTTTCCTAATAGCATTTTGTTTATTGCTTCATATTTAATGAGCTAAAATATGTCCTGATGGTTCCCTGCAGACAGTCATCCATAAAATGATAGGGACACATTGTGAAAAATGGTGGTTGATTTTGTTGTATAAACATTGCAGAATGCAGTGTAGAAATATGGGCAGTATAAGTGGTATTGGGTATGTGACCTTTGGATAAATCAAGACAATATGTTTTTAAAGAAAAAATAAAGTGGAGTATTACTCTGCCATAAAGAATGATAAATTTGAGTCATTTATACCCAGATGGATGTACCTTAAAGAAATACTCAGAAATAAATAGGTCACAGATGTGTAAATACCATATCTGTGTTATGGTATGAGAAACTGAAGGTGTAAATGAGTTCTAAAATATGTGATAGTTATTGTGAAATAGTAAGAAAATATTAAAAGGGAAAGGGGCTTAGGGATTAGTAAAGAAGGGAAAGAAAAATTGATGGTTAAAAAAAGGGAAACAAAGCTTATATATATAGGGGGTGGGTTAGTTGTAGGGTAGGTGGGAAAGTGGGAAAAATGAGAAATGTCAAGTACTGGTACAGATTCTCGATGTCGATTGTGATCATACTTATGTATAAAATGTACCAGTAAAATCAATAAAAAATTTCTACTATTTTTGTAATCAGTAAATTCTAAGGTAATGATAAAAGTGTAGTACGGTAAATAACCCATTCATGGTTATCAAGTATATGCACTATACTTTGTATGTGCAGTGTTTTTATATGACCAGAGAGGTTTGTTTTCACTAGTATTGGTACAAATGTGAGGATTGTAATGTGTTGTACTGCATCATTACGATGGCTATGACATTGTTAGGTATTAGGAATTCTTCCTCTGTATTATCATATGGGACCACTGTCCTGGCTGCAGTGTGTTGTCCAACAAAACTTGGTTTACCTGAGTCAGCTTTTCTTGGTAGAAACTGCAGTGCATTTATTGCATTCTATATTATGGCTTTTTAAATACTAGTCATTTTCTACTCATAATTTTTAAGCTTCGAAGAGTGTTGAACATGACTTGGTTAGAATGTGTAGCGTGCAGAGTTGGGCTAGAGAGATAAATAGAAGAAAAACAAAATTCTGTTGTTATGTACAAAGGAGTAACTAATTTTAGAAAATAAAAATGGTGATATCTGAATCTTGATAATCTGTGCAAATTCTGAGACAAGCTTTTTTCTCTTGCCTTTCAATTTCTACATGTGAGTTAAATGCTTATTCATCCCTTCTCATATTTTTAGAATCTCGTGTTAGTCCATTTTTTGTTCTGTTTTATGCATATTTGTTATAAATGTTAATTTTCCTTCCAAGCTAGGTTCCTTAGAGGGTATAACTTTGACTTTCCTATGATTGTATCCTTCTGTATTGTATGTGACTGTTGCTTCAAAATAGTAGATTTGCCATTTTAGTTGGGCTACTGTAACAAAATACAGAACTAGATAGCTTAACTGAAATTTTTCTCACAGTTCTGAAGGCTGAAAGTTTAAGATAAAAATAATAGTTGTGATGTGGTTGTAATAAAGCTTTCTTGTTGGCCATGGCTGTGTATGCTCACGTACAAAGCATGTAAACTGTTGTCTCTTACAAGGTGCTAATCCTGTCACAAAGGCCAGTACCGCATGCCATTACCTGTAAGTAGGCCCCACTTCCAAATGTTACGACAGTGGAGGTTAGGCCTTCAAAATATGAATTTGGGTGGGAACTGAGCCAAATCCCTGGCCCTGTACTGAAATATTTTTAACACAATGGAATTTGTGATTTGGGGAACTATTAGTTGTGATGTCTGTGTAATAAAGCTTGCTTGTTGGCCATAGCTATGTATCCTCACGTACAAAGCATGTAAACAGGAACTGCATTACCTGTTTACTTTTACTCTATTTTTAATTTTTTTTTTTATTTCTCATATAAGAAATCATCTGATATTTGAGCTTGTATTTCTCCCTCATTTCACTCGAGATTTCACATTGCGTTCTTTTACCTAAGAATACCTGAGGCCTTTAAAAAGTCTTTAAAGGGCCGGAGATTTAACTCATTGGTTCCGGCGCCTATCTTGGAAGCACAAGGGCGCGGGTTTGATCTCCGGTTAACCACATACCATACTGGGCGTGGAGACTCACGCCCAGCAGCAACCACATACCACAGTGCCGGGTGTGGTGGCTCACGCCTGTAATCCCAGCACTCAGGAGGCAGAAGCAGGAGGATTGCTATGATGTGAGTTTAAGGCTGAGCCCAGGGCCAGCCTGAACTACAAAGCTAGAGCCTGTCTCAAGGAAAAAAAATTTTTTTAAATGTGCTACTCGCCATATAGTAATTCTAATCTCTTTCCTGGGTTCTGTGTAGCTTAGGTTGGTTGAAACTTACCACAGTTATGCCTCAGCCCTCTCAGAGTGTTGGGATTATAGGCACGTGTCCCCATGCCCCACTGATCAGTGATTTTGCTGGTTTTTTTTTTTTTTTTTTTTTTTTTAGGTTTTTTGAGACAGGGTCTCACTTTGTAGTTCAGGCTGGCCCTGAGCTCAGCCTCAAACTCACAGCACAGCATTCCTCTTGCCTCTGCCTCCCGAGTGCTGGGATTACAGGCATGAACCACCATGCCCGGCACTGTGATATGTGGTACTGGTTGCTGCTGGGGTGAGTCTCCACACCCACTATTGTATGTGGTTACTGGGGATTGAACCTGGGTCCTTGCGCTTGCAAGACAGGCGCCGGAACCACGGAGCTAAATCCCTGGCCCCTGGTTTTGCTGTTTTAAAATTTGTAATTGATCAGTATAAAACAAATCATGTGAACCAGGATGAGGTTCTAAGAAGTGTGCTCTTTATTTTCCCCAAGTGTTGGAAATTGAACTTTTGCTTGCTAGTTATGAGCTCTCTTACTGATCTATATCCTCAGTCCCTCTTATTTTTAAAACACTGAATTTTGGTATTCAGTAGGCACAGAGAATTTTAAAAATGTAGTAGAGTATTATGGTACATTTATTATAAAAGTGGAATACTTAATAAAATAATCATGCTATTTCATAAGACAGTATATTAAATACTACTTGTATGTTCAGCAGCATAAAAATTGTAAGACATTTGATAAGTTGTTTTAAGAAAAAGTCTCTATGAAAAACTAAATATTTGAGGTGACCTTTATAGTTTTAAGAATTAAATTTAGACTTTCTGGGTATGATATACTTGAGAGAGAAATACGAGTAGCTCCTTAAAAGTATAGTTTACATTCACTATTCTTTTTGGCATTTGGTTTGAATGTCTTCAGTTTGGAATTACATTGTTTTACCTTAAGTACCTTAATCTTTTTCAATTTGTAATTTCTTGAGCTGTGAGCAGTTGCCTTTTAGATGGTAAAAAGCTTTAAGAAAGCTTGATTGGGGCCTGGGAGTTATAGCTCAGTGTTTCTGGCGCCTGTCTTGCAAGATCAAGGACACCAGTTCGATTCCCCGGTAACCATATACAATACTGGGCATGGAGACTCACGCTCAGCAGCAACCAGTACCACATACCACAGTGCTGGGTGTGGTGGCTCACGCCTGTCATCCCAGCACTCGGGAGGCAGAGGCAGGAGGATTGCTGTGATGTGAGTTTGAGGCTGAGCTCAGGGCCAGCCTAAACTATGGAGCGAGACTCTGTCTCAAAAGAAAAAGAAAAAAAAAAAGCTTGATTGGCTGAAATGAGCAACTTTATTACTCTAAGATTAGAAACTTAAATGTATAAAGACATACTGAACATTTATGATTTCAGATCGAATTTGTAATGTAGAAAAATTTAAGGTTTTTGCCTGATGCAAGAACCTAGGATATTTATAGCAGAGAGATAAAATTTACTTTAAAAAAAAAAAAAACAAACTAACTAATAAACTTAGTTTTCATAAAGTAGTGAAAGTTGTTGTAAGGACATTGTCAGTATATCAGCATAGAATACTTCTTATATTCTGACATATTGTCAGTGTCTTCGTGGCCCTTTAGGTGTTAGGTAATTTGCTAGTCCAAATTCTTAAATAACTCATTGGGACTGCCCTCTCAACACCATTTTAAATATTAAAATATAAGAAAGTAAACTTTTAAATTTTAATTTGTAAGTCAAGAGAGATCACACACAAACACACTCTCTTTCTCCACTCTCCCCTCTCCCCCTCAGTCCTCTCCCTGGCTCCCCCACTCCCTTCCTCCCACCAACCTACCCACACACCATTTCAGATTTCTGATTGTAGCTAAAGCTCAAGATTTAATTCCAAAAGAATATTTGGCTTTTTGAAAGTAGCAAATTAATTTTAAATGAATATTTCTAAACACCCCGTCTGGTTATGCTTTGCTTAAATCTGAAAGAAGACACAAGAAGGAAAAAAAATTTGTTACTGAGATAGCACTTAGAAGGCCCAGCTATACATGAGGCCAAAAGTATGAGGATGAGGTACTTTTTGGTGGCAACAACAGTAGACTTCTTCAGGTTACTGCCAAAGGATTGATGATGTCCAGTGATTTTTCAGTCTCTGG
>PVIR01017216.1:10441-35432 GCA_004026965.1 Petromus typicus
GCCCGGCACTGTGGTATGTGGTACTGGTTGCTGCTGGGTGTGGGTCTCCACACCCAGTATTGTTATGTGGTTACCGGGGAATTGAACCCGGGCCCTTGCGCTTGCAAGACAGGCGCCGGAACCACTGAGCTAACTCCCCGGCCCCTGGATTAAGCCACTTTTTCTAGGGGAGCTGGTGGAATGGGCAGAACAACAGCTGATAGGCCTATCCCTGAGTGTCTTTCTAGAAAAATGGAACAGTGAGCTAGAGACCAGCTGATTGGTGTATGCTATCACTAGCACATATACAGTACTCTCAATTCATTGTAAAGGTAAAGTGCATTAAAATTGTCTTAAAACTGTTGTGAGAGTTATAGCTGCAACTTGTATGTCATTGTGAAATTGCCCCCTCACTTTCAAGGTTTCAGATAAATTTGTATCACCAAAACCTTTTGAGTTGCTGAAATGCTTAAATTTCTTGAGGCTTCTGGTACATTAGTATCAGTGTTTCGTGACTAAGACAGAGTGGCTGTGAAATGAGTGAACAGCATTTGTTAACCCATTCATTTTTGCTTGCATTATTTTTATTTTTTTTAAATTTTCTTTTTTGAAAGACAGTCTCACTTTTATAGTTCAGGCTGGCCTGGAGCTCACCATATAGCCCAGGCTAACCTCAAACTCGTGGCAGTCCTCCTGCCTCTGCCTCCTGAGTGCTGGGATTACAGGCATGAGCTGCCATGGTCGGCATTGTGGTGTGTGGTACTGACTTTGTTGTGGTACTGGCATTGTTGTATGTGGTTACTGGGATCGAATTCTGGTCCTTGCTCTTGCAAGGCAGACACCAGAACCACTGAGTTAAATCCCTGGCCCTGGTTGCATTATTTTTAGCACTACAAACCTGATTTTACCAGGAAATAAATGATATAGAATAGTAATTATAATTTAGGGTAAAGTATGATGACTGCTTAAAGAAAATTATAAAACTTTTTAAGTATTTTGGGAGCAGTAAAGCAAGTTGATCTTTGGCAAGCAGGATACAGCAGCAGCTTAAAGTGGAAAGGGAGGCATTTATACTCAGTCTGAACAGTGGGAACAGTAAGCATAAGACATTTAGGTAAAAGTACAGGCCTCTGGAGGTAGATTTAAGTTAGATGAGAAAGAATTTTGCTTATACATAGAATTTTGCATTTAGAAAGACCTTAGAAGTTTTGAAGGATTTTGAGCAAGAGCGAAACCCGACCTTTGCCCTTAGAAAATTGAGTATAATACATGGAAATTGGGGAAGTCATTCAGGAGACTATTATTATGAGGAAATGAAAACTTGAAATAGGCCAGTATTAGTGGGATTGGATATGAAGATTCACAGGCAACATAGGGCTGGTTATTCTCTAGACATTATCTGTTCCTCATTCTCATCCTGTGGGTTTTTGTATAGGTTTTCCGAATGGTTTCTGCTTGCCCTTTCTGAACAAATAATCTATGCTATTAACAGTAGTTACAGTGCAATGTAAATGTGAATAAAATGTGTGTGTGTGTGTGTGTGTGTGTGTGTGTGTGTGTGTGTCTGTCTGTCTGGGGAGGTACTAGGGATTGAATCCTAACCTGCACCCTTTGCCCTTGCCTCATTCCCTCTTTCCCTCCCTCATCTCTTTTTCTCCCTCTCCCTGCCTCCCTCCCTCCTTCCTTCTCTGTCTTCCCCCTCCTCCCTTTTCTTCCCCTTCCCTTTATTTTAAGACAAGATCTTCATAAGTTGGGATGGCTGGCCTTCAGTTTTTGATACTTTTTTGTTGGCTTGCCTGGTAGCTGGGATTTAAATGCATGTGCCATTGTGTCCCAGCACCATGATTGAAGCGTTTAATCACCACTCTTGGCTTCTACTAAAGTTGAAGATCTGTTAGAAATTTAAGGGGTATGTATGATTATGTTTCCACACAAGTCACTCTTTTCTCATTTGCTCTCTGTATTATTATTTTTATGCTCCCTCATTCCTGTGACTGTGCATTTTATTTCTTGTTCCCAAAACAGAGATCTTTTCACTTGCTGTCATCTTTTGAGATAAATGCTAAGAGTTTAGTGTGGTGGCACACAGCTGCAATCTCTCAGCAGTCTTGGTTAGGTAGGAGAGTCCCAAGCAGGAGAGCATTTCTGGGCAGCATAGTGAAACTCTGTCTCAGACAGATTTTAAAAAGGGGCCAGGGAGGTAGCTCAGTGTAAAGACCTTGGGTTCAGTCCCCAATACTGCAAAAATGAAAACAAAATAAAAAAGTGATAAAACCAAAAGAACACCTGAGGACTGTCTTTACTGGAACAGTTTTCCCGAATTAGATGTGACTTAGTACATTCTAACTTTATAGTTACATATATCTTAAATTTTCTGTTCTTTTTGTTATTTTTGCAGTACTAGAGTTTGAACCCTAAAACTTCCTTCTGCCCTTTAAATTTTTTATTTTGAGATAGGTCTCGCTCAGTTGTCAGGCTAGGCTTAAACTTGGAATTTTCTTGCCTCTGTCCACATTGTTAGGATTATAGGTATATGCCACCATACCTGGCTATATACTACTATTTTTTGTTTAGATTGAGACCTTCATGAAGGTATTTAAATTCTTTTTCATCTGTTTTCTGATCACAGAGTAACTTAGACATGCATATTTGGATTAACTTTTTAAAAATTTCTGTCCTGTACAGTACTTCAGATTTCATTATGTATCAATTTCATTTATTTATCAAGAAAGTGAATTTGATGCCATCATGCCTTAGTGTAGTAAAATCTTGGCTCTGCCACTTGCTAATTGTACAACAATGGGTAAATTATTAGACAGGTTATTTAATCTATTTTTGATTTGCCTTGCTAGTAATGAGGGAAAATGGTCCTGGATAACTCAGAATTATTACAAGGACTGAGTTAATGTGTCCAGAGATAATAGAGCATTGCCTGACATTTGTGATGTATGTTTGTATTGCAGTTAAGTATGAATCTAAAATTTCATGAATTACTAAAATAGTTGTACATATAATACTTCCTGTATATCCTTGAAAAGTGACATTTTTCTGCCAGTTTTTTTTTCCCCTTCTACTCTAAGAGTTTGAATGTTACTGACATAAATTAGTTTCCAGAATATTCATTTACTCATTGACTAAAAATTATTGGCTAAAAATTATTACCACTTGATAGTAGGCAACAGTGGCTATATTAAATATGCTACTGGATTGCAAGAATAACCAACATAAAAGAAAGAAGAGTAAGGACAGTGAAAATTGAGGGAATGGCAATTGACATTTTAAGTAAGGTAGTCTGGGCAAGCCTTATTTTATTTAGCAAGTGACTTTTGAGTAAGGACTGGAAGTACAAGTAGTTAGCCATGTAGCATATGAAGAGCATCCTAGACAGAGCAGTCTGTGAGCAGAAAAGCCCTCAGGAGTGTGGTTAGTCTTTTTCCAGACTAAGAAGCGGCCCACTGTGGCTGGGGTAGACAACCCAAGGAAACAAAATGTGGCACAGATTTGTAAGGCATTGTAGACCATTATGAGAGCTTTGGCCTTACTCTGAATACAACCTTCAGCTGGTGAAATGTTTAGAAGTGGCTTAATCAGGCAAGATTATTTTTCCTGATTTTATTTTCTCTTAAAATTCTTTCTTTTTCTCTTTCTTTTCTTTTCTTTTTTTTTTTTTTTCCTTTTTCTTTTCCTTTTTGCTGCTTGGGATTGATTCCTGGGCCTAACACATGCTACACAGGCAGAAGGTAAATTCCTAAGCTATGTCCCCTGCCCTACCTGGGGTTATTTGACTTAAGGATAAGAGGTGGTAATGGTGTTGGCCAATGATGGTGAACCTTTACAGCTTTCATCACGTGTGCCATAGGTCCCCAGGTTTGCCACCCCTGATTTAGGTTAAATGGTACAGGGTTAGTGAAAATTAGTTCAATTCTTTATGTTTTGAAGGTACAACTGATAGGATTTCCTGGTAGGATTTGGTGTGAAAGATTAGAGAGTGTAATGACTCAAGAATTTGCCTAAGGAGCAGCTACATGGGTGGAATTTATCACAGTTGAGAGGGGAAAGGCTATGGGAGGACCAGTTTGTAGGATTAGTCTGCTCAGTTTTGGACATGCTGATTTTTCTTTGGTTAAGTGGAAATACATAATAGATGGTTGCATTGATGAGTCTAAAGATCAGAAGATAAAATTGGCATAGAGACTATTATAAATCTTCAGACTAGAAGAGATAACCAGAGTATGGATAGAGAAGACATCGGTCAGTTAACAGCTAGCTTTGACATGTGTGCCATAGGTTCATCACCACTGACATAGACTGAGCTGCCCTTTCTGTTGGATGTTTGTTGATTGTTGTCTATGTGAGGTTTTCTCAGCTGGAGAGGGTGAGGCGCAGAGTCAAGCACAGACCCTGGGGAATGTTTCTGGAACTTCCGATTTATTTAGGCTTAGGCGTCACATATATAGCAAAAGGTCACAGGGCGGGGTGAAGGCTAGGAGGAAAGGAGGGTCTATAGGATTGACCTATGGTTCTGCCCAATAAGAGAACTTTGAGTGGGTGGTCTATATGGCATTAGCTATGGGGGAAGGTGAGGCGATGGGTGAGAGACAAAGAGGGGTGGGGCTACCAAGATGACCACTGACAAGGTTCAACGTGTGGGAGCGAGTGTGTTCAAGCCCCTAAGGGTCTCCGAATCTGAGGGAGACGGAGTCTCAACCTTTAGGCTCAGGAGACAGGCACACAGTTCACTTGCCCTAGCCAGACTTGAAGCTCTCCCTTAGCTCCCCCTTTTTGTTCAACATCCATGGCCTCTGTAAAAAGTACAATATTGGAGTGAGTTTGTTTATATCTGTGAGAAGCTCTCTGTTTATCTTTTAAGATAAAAAACAGGAAAAATATGAATAGTATAGTAAGAACATATGGTGAGTTTAAAATGAGGCCATGGGCCCACTGACTTAAATTAGACCATCCTGTAACAATCTCATGCCATATAGACTCCCAGACATTATCAAAAGTAATAACATCAATGGCACAGGTATCATTAATTTGGGTAACTGTAAGCGTTAACTGACGGAGATGTTCATGGAAAGCTGAGTCCCAGGTAGTCCAAATATAGGAGGACAGATTTTTGTATTGGCATTATGTAGTTTAGGATACCAGGAAAGGAGAATAAATAGGAAAGACCAGTGAGATGAAAGAAAACCCGGGAAAGTAATTAAGGAGTGTTAGGTTGTGTGTAATAACTTTGATAGGCTAAATTAGGTGAGACATAAGAGTTGACCAGTGGCTATAGGAATGAGGAGGTCATTGGTGACTTTGAAAGGCAGATTATGTTTAATGATGGGGTTAAAAGCTTCACTGAATGGATTTTAGAGATACTGAATGGGAGATAATTGTTTACTGAAATTATATTTTAGATGACAGGAAATAAACTAGGAGGAAGAGAGTAATAAAAAATTTCAAGATGAAAAAAACCCATATCATAGATGTTGGGAAATGGGGAGAAAACATTCATATATAGGAAGAAAGTATGAGAATGGGAAGGAGAACAAAAGAGGAGAGAAAGGAAGGAAGGGAAGGAAGGGACAAGAAGGAAAGTGAAAATGGAAGGAAAAAATGAAAATAAAGCTCTTGTACCTGGAGAGGGGGCTTCAGTGGGGAATGGGCTAAAATAAAATTTTTTAAAATGTTTGCAAAAATATAAATAGGTAAAGCAATTTGAATGCAGAAAAGGTAGGTAGTTGGCTCCAGACCATCAGGTAGTAGTAAGTAGTGATGTGTTTTCAGTCCTAGTGGGCCCTCACACTCATGCTGTCAACATGTACCTGTCTTTAGGCGATGACATTTGGCTGGCTTTTGTTCTCATATTATTTTTCAACTTTTTACAAGAATCTATATCATTTTATAAACAAAAAAATAAACATTCATTTTGAAAAAGAGGAAAACAGCATATTTATATTCCAGTGGGAATGATCTTTTGGTTAAAAAATAATGTAGCTGCAGGAGAAAGGATAGAGTTACTAAACTGATGCTTTTGAGTGGGTTGAACAGTGAAGCGAATATGGTGTTTGAATAAATGAACTAATAGTATGTCTATGGTAACAGGTGAGAAATTCAGTGTTCACGCTTGTGTGCTAGTGATTAGGTAATTATAGTAGGACCCTGGGAATTCCCTCATGACTTCTGTTTTTTAAGTGAAATAGGAAGCTAGATTATTAAGTATGAGAGTGATGGATAATTGAATGATGGTTTGAAGAGACAGAAAATATGAAATAGTTCATAATTCTGTAGAAGAGTGTCAGAGTGAATAAACTAGGAAAATAAAATATCTTAGCACTAATAGTGTAGATGAGATCAGCGAGCATATTTGCATTTTTCTTTGTTTTCATCTTTATGTATGTATAAGTATACATTAATGAGGATTGCATTTAATCAGTGCTGTTGATTTTATTTTGAGACAAGGACTTTGTAGCCCAGGCTGGCCTCAGATTCTTGATAGTACTCCCAACCAGGCTTCTGAGTGCTGGGACTACAGATGTGCACTGCCACAACTGGCTGTGATTTTACTTTGTTTTGGCCTTGAACTCACTGTGTACGTATGTCTATCCCTGATCTCAGGGATCCTCCTGTCTTAGCCTTCTGAATGCTATGATTACAGGCATGTACTACCTTGACCAGTCTGGTGCTGTAGATGTTTTCAAGTACATGGAAGCCTAATGAGGACTAGAAAATCAACTTTATGCTAGGGAGTGGTTGTAATTGTTAATTATTCTAACTCAAGCTGAATTATAAAGGGAGAGAGGATTTCCAAGGGTAAGGGCGAATTAAAAGGTGGTGAGATTGATAGATTGGAAATCCTGATGGGGTTAAAGATATTTCTTCTCTTTGTTTCTTTCTTGCTATTTTTTTTGGTGCTGAACTGGGGATCAACCTTGGGCCCTTGTGCTTGTAAGGTAGGCATAGTACCACTTGAAGTAAATAACAGCCCTAAGAATTTTTGTAGTATTGTAATATCTCTAAATGTCTTTGTTTCATCAAGACTAAAAATTATAACTAGCTACGGTTTGACAAAAGTGGTCTATAGGTTTTTTTTTTTCCTATTCTCTGTACTATTCTGTCACTTGAAATACGTTTGTACTTTTTTAATTTCTAAGGGATTTTATTTGATGCAATTTCTTTTCAACTTATCAAAGTCTGGGTAGTTGATAGCTCTCTAGATAGTTATTTAAAAATTTGAATTAAACTTTTCATTATGTTGATATTCAGGGTATACTCAATTTTTGTAGGCTTTATTAATGATGGAGAAGCAGCATTGGGTAAAGAACTTTCTCCTTAAATAAAAGGGAATATTTACCATACTCTGAAAGAAGTTCTGGGCCAGTTCTGCATATTCAATTACCTGTTTTGTGACAGTACCTGTCCAGCTAATGAGAACATAAATCTTTCTTTGTTCCGTTTCTCACTGATGCCCTCTCAGAATGCTGTGTTCATCCTCAAGCCTATCGTCCTCTCTGTATTGTTCAGATGTCCTCAAGTTTCTTGTGCTCTTATAAGCATCACTTACTTTGTTAAACATTCTGTTTACACTAATGTTAATCCTTACAACACTAAAATCATCATAACACCTCTTAAAGCACAAGGTTGTATTCTGAGAAGTGTTTCCATAGTTGATTTTGTTGTTATGCAAAGCGGGCTTACTATAGAAACCTAGACAGTATAGGTCAGTGACTTCACAGAGCCTCTTGATGTAGTCAACGTGTAAGTGAGATACATGAGGTTGCTGCTGTAATGACATACTGCCTTAGAGTAAACTGTAAACTTGGAGGTGTACACTCTACATTAGTGGTTAAAAAGTATAGTATAGGAGGGAGACTGAGGTGGGGCATTGTGAGTTCCAGGCTAACATGAGCTGTGTTACATTGAGTTTCAGGCCACCCTGGACTGTAGTGGGACTGCTAAAAAATAATACTGTAGCAAATACATATCCTTGTAACATAATTGTTTATTATTAATAGTATAGTTTTGCTAATGTTACACACAGTTTTAAAAAGTTCATATACAAAAAGGTCATAAAAGACTCTTGCTATGCTTTCCTTTATTTTCTGTTCCTTAAAGACAACTTTTATTTTTAAATCTATTTTTGTTTTAATGTAATGCAATAGATATTAAAAAAGAACATACAAGAGCAGTTCTATGAAAATAATTTTTCATAAGAAAATGGTAAATAACATTGTTGTGATCTTAAAGGAATATATTTTAACTTGCTAATCTCTCTCAACTCATTTTCTAATATTGTGGTGCCTTTTTTGCATAAAACATTTTAATTATTAAGAAAGTGTCTCATATTCATTAATTCTGAACAGTTTCTTACTATCTCACACTATCTGTTATATATTTTGGTCCTTATTTATACTTTGAGTTTCTCACACCAGAGAGAGAATGTGATATTTATACATGCATGTTCAGTTTATTTCATTTAACAGTATAGTTTCAGGGTGCATCCATTTAGCTATAAAAGTTTTTAAGCATGTCCTTCTTTGTGACTATATAGTAAGTATTCCATTATATGTTTTAAAAGGCACATCTTTTTTTAATCCATTTATCAGTTGGTCTGTTTCCAAGATACAGCTCTTGTAAACTGTGGTGCTGTAAACTTGGGTGCACATGTATTGCTGTGGTATGTTGCTTTTAATTCTTTTGGGAAGATATCCAGAAAGGGGGATAGCTGGGTCAAATGGAGCCTCTAATCCTAGTTTTTTTTGAATCTCCACACTGATTACCACAGCAATTGCACCAGTGAATGAAGAACAATAAAGAAAGGTTCCTTTTTCCCTCCAGCCCCTCCAGCATTTGTTGTTGGTTGATTTCTTGATGTAGCTATTTTTTCTGGAGTGAGATGGAATCTCAACATTTTAAAATTTGGATTTCTCGAATGACTAGTGATGTAGAACATTTTTCCTGTATTTGTTTGCCATGTCTTCATTGTCATCTGAGAAATGTGTATTCATCACAGGTGCCTATTTTTCAATTGGGTCTTTAAATGGAGCTGATAGTTTTCAATTTTTTATATGTGGTAAATATTAGTCCTTTTTTTTTTTTTTTTTGGTAACGGGGATCAAACTCAACCTGGTGCTTGTGTGGCACTGGTTAAAATTTTTTCTCACTCTGTAGGTGAGACTACCATTTTAAAGTAATTTAGTTCTTTTGGAGTTCACATCCCTAGTTGTAAGGTGTAGATTTATGGTGTTATCTTTTTTTCCTTAATTTTTTTTAAATTACTCCCTTTGAGAGGGGGCAAGGTGTCACAATGTATAGTTCATGTTGGATTGGAATTCACAGTGAGCCTTCTGCTTCAGACTCTCCCAGTCCCTTGAGTGCTAGGATTACTCCTGGCTTGATTACTAGTTTCTGACTAAAGAATGTGAGGATTTAGTTTCTTTTGCTTGCTTCCATTGTTTGATACATTCATGCATATTTCTGTTGCTCAATTTCTTCAGCATAATCTTACTGAAATTTTGTTCAGGTCAGTGTTCACTTTGTACATTATGTCTCTGAGTACTTTTTTTCAAGCTATTTTTCTGTGTACTTAGGAAAAACCTCAAATTTTAGTTGTTTATATATCATTTTAGTTTATATTATTATATTTTAATTGTTTATATATCAACTAAATTTTAGTTGTATTGAGTTATAGTCTGTACTTTCAGGGATCATTTCTATAGTTTGACAATGTATTGAATTAACATTAGGTCACCTGTCAGTTTCATGCCTTGAAAAATCTGTTCAAAATGTGTGATTACTTTGTTCTGAGCTGTCTTAAGTGTTAAATTTGTGCCATCATTGAATCAGTTTAGGTGAAGGGTACAGAATTTTCAAAATAACTGAGAAAACTTATTACATATACCAAGTCAAAATATGGAAAGTTCTTTGTAGTAATTGGACATACTTGTTTTTGTTTTCATTTTGTTTCATTCCTGGTCCTCCTTTCATTCTGGGGAGCTGACTCAAGCCTGTGTGTGCTAGATAGGTACTTAACCATCCCTGTTACAGTCCCAGGCCTGTAAAACCTTAATCATTCACATATTTTGTTTCATTCTCCTTAAATTAAAACTGAGTAATTATTTTCTCATTTGCTACATTAGTTGGTTTTTAAGTTGATATAGAATTTGACCCCTTTTTTCTTTTTTTTAAAATTATCTTTATTGGTACATTAAATATACACATAATGATTGCACTCCATAATGGGGATTTGTACCAGTATAAGACACAACTTAATTCTCATTTTTTCCCATAGCCCTACCCACCCTACCGCCCTCCCATATACATAAAATTTGTTTCCTTACTTTTTTGTTACAATCTCAACATTTTCCCCTTTCACCCTATTTTACATTGAGCATTTTCTATTTCACAATATATAACATACAATGCTAGGACTCATTTACATCTTTATTTTCTCATATCAGAGAAAAGATGCGATATGTACCTAAATGTGCCCTATTTATTTCACTTATGAGGATATCCTCAAGGTATGTCCATTTAAGTAGAAATGATTCAAACTTACCATTTTTTTATGGCAGAGTAATACTCCATTCTGTAGAAGAACCACAGCTTTTTTATCCAGTCTCCAGTTGATGGACACTTGAGTTGTTTCCAAGATGTAGCAATCACAAATTGGGCTGCTATAAACATGGGTGCACATATGTCACTGTGATATGAGTCTTTTAATTCTTGTGTGTATATACCTGGCAGGGCAATGGCTGTTGACCCCTTTTTTCTTCTTAATATACAGAAGACTCTAATCAAGAAAAAAATTTCTAGGTCAAGTTTCTACATATGTTATCATGAGACAGATTTTAATGTTAATGAGAATTTTTAAATGAATCATCTGTATTCCTCAGTATTTCTTTTTTTTTTTTTTTGAGACAGGGTCTCGCTTTGTGGTTCAGGCTGGCTCTCAGCTCAGCCTCAAACTCACATCACAGCAATCCTCCTGCCTCTGCCTCCTGAGTGCTGGGATTACAGGCGTGAGCCACCACACCCGGCACTGTGGTATGTGGTACTGGTTGCTGCTGGGGTGTGTCTCCACACCCAGTGTTGTATGTGGTTACTGGGGATCGAACCCAGGTCCTTGCGCTTGCAAGACAGGCGCCGGAACCACTGAGCTAACTCCCCAGCCCTCCTCAGTATTTCTTAATCATACACATATCTTGTTTCTTGAATTTTATGAGGGTTTGATTTTGCAGTTCTGATTTTCTTAGTCATATTTTAAGTAGTAGTGTAATGTGGAACAAAAGGGAACTTGTATGCCAGTGAATCCCAAGTGGTAGCAGTCCCTGTTCCCGTACCTCCCCGCCCCCATCATTTATTTGGCAGTGCCTGGAGACAGTTTTGATGTTTACCATTTAGGAATAGGGAATACTGCTGTTGTAAAGTTGATAATTAAGGATATCAAAGGTATCTTCCATTGCACAAATCACAGAACTCTGGCCCAAAATGTCAGCATTGCTGAATTTGAGAAAGACATTTTATTGATTATATTAAACTACTATATTACTTTATATTACTATATTACTTATATTAAACTACTGCTAGCTTTACTTACATCCTATTACCTTTGCATTTTCTTTTTGTATAATTGTCCTTTGTAAGTTCAAGTCCCACCTTTTCTTCTAAAGCCTTTCCTAATGCTCCAAACTTTCACTGATTTTTCTGTGTTCTGTTGTACCATCACTAAAATCTCTACAGTGAGAACAATTCATGATGTCTTAATTTTCTGTTTACTTTCTATATGTATTTAAATCAACTTTGTTAATCAAGGATCTTTGTGTTTTAACGTTTCTTCAGGGCATATTTATTCATTCATTTTTTAAAAGGCAGTGTTTTGCAGTGTTGCTCAGGCTGAATCCCACCTTCTTCTGAGTTTAGGTGATTCTGCTGAGTAGCTGGGCCTCAAGGTGCGTGTAACTACTCCTGTCTCTGTAGCATGAGTTGAGAAGATAAAGTGGAAAAAGGGCTTTACCTACACTTTTGACAAATCCTAGAGTAGAGGCGAACCAGTCCATGTTTGTGGGAAGTTGGAATTAATCTTCTCCTAGAATGTGAAACAAATGGTAGCAGTTACGGTGAAAGTGGTAAGAAGAGTGACTCCATGCTAGCAGGGAGGAATGTAGATGGATTTCAGCTATTTAAAAAAAAAAAAAACCCCGATAAAGTACCTGTGAATTGTCTAAGTATGCTGTTAGAGGAGATGAATGTTTGGTTCAGATGCTTATCTGGAAGGGAAGGGTCTGTGTTGATATGTCAATAGATTTTAGAGAAACTCATAATGACTCAGGCTAATTAAGAGCTAAATATGAGTCATTTTAACTGTAACACTTTCTTAGAGTTCTTGTTTTAATTGGTAGGCAGTGGTTAGTGAGTAGATGGATAGTAACTTGATCTTTAGGCATGTTAGAATCCTTATCATGCATGTACAACTTGCCAAGAAAGAAACCCTAGTTTACTTTGAGGTATTATCTGAAAGTTTGTGTTACCTTCTAAAGCTTTCTTTTCCATCTGATTGGCTCTGTTTATGTGTACAGCTGTCATTAAATATGTAGTACTATTTGAAAAATTCATTTCAATGACAAAAACTTTCAGAATTTTTGTCAGAATTTTGTTGTTGAAACAGATACTTTGCTATCAGATAAAAGTTTCAAAGTAAGGATACATTAACATTTCAAGTATAACTTCAAAATACAGGAAATCTTTGAAGAGAAAATAGAGAGGAATTCCTTAAGTGGAGATAATTTCTTTTCCTCCTGAAAATCATTCGATTTGGCTTAGAGATGTTTATGATGCTATAACTGAGGCTGGAAGTGTGTGCTACTAGCCTCTGGTGGACAGAGTCCAAGAATATTGTTCAGCATCTTGTAACACAGGATATTCTCTGTGACAGAATTATGTGCCTGAAAATGTCAATGTGTATCAAGTCGCCAAAATTGAGAAACTCTCAGGTGGGTAATTCCAGAGGGTCTCGAAGTGCGTGTGTGCACGCACACAAACACACACACACACACACACACACACACATGAGCTGGGGATATAGCTTAGCACAGTACTTAATATGCATGAGTCTCTACAGTGACTAATAAATAGCTAGAAGTACTGAATTTTATAGCGACAAAGGTAATAAAAATTAAAATTGACTGTTTTGGAAAGATAACCGGTGTTTTTATATATTATTGTTGGCACCGTGTTATAGTGCCTCTGGGAGTCTTGAAAGATTTAAACTGAAAACCTTTATGTGTATACACACACACACACACACACACAAAATTCATACTTTTGACTTAAGTAATTCCACTTAAAGATGCGGACCCTTCCACAAGTGATAGATGTATACATGTATAATTAATTAAGTTGTTTACTATAGAATTATTTTCAATTGTAAGTAGCTAGAAGCCACCTAAATTTCTGTCTCTTTCCTCTGTTTTCCTTTGTTCAGGCTGGCCTTGAACTCACTATATAGCTCAAGCCAGTCTCGCTCATGTCCATCCTCACATTTCAGCCTCCCATTGCTAGATTACAGTTGTTTGCTACCATGCTTATCTCTTTTTAAATTTTTAAACATTCTTTATTACATAAGTTACAGCACCAATAGATATAAAGAA
Source organism: Petromus typicus (assembly GCA_004026965.1). Taxonomy (NCBI): domain Eukaryota; kingdom Metazoa; phylum Chordata; class Mammalia; order Rodentia; family Petromuridae; genus Petromus; species Petromus typicus. The sequence continues at coordinate 24,061 of PVIR01017216.1, forward strand.
ATTTAAAGTCTTGTTTCAAGAACTATTTGTCCTATGAAGATACTCTTAGTAGGGAAAAGGGAATAATAAACTGTAATGTCAAATTTAAATAAAGGAGCATAATACAGATCTGTGAAAAACATACTAAAATAATTGAGTGGACAGGTTATGGATAATTTTCATGTTTCTCTTCTGTATTTTTAAATTTTTACCATGCCTACACTGTTGATAAAATGAGAAGAGACCCCAAAAAGGACATTCTCTTTTATTTTCAAATATTGGAGTGGTCCTATTATTTCCCAAATTAGTCTGTTCTTTACTGTACAACAACTTTCCATATACAGTCAGTCCTCAGTGTCTATGAGTTTCTCAGTACATTGAACCAATTGTGAATTAATAATATTTGATGGAAAATTGTGTCTTGCAACTGTTACATAGTGTTTGTGTTGTATCAGGTATTATAAGTCATCTAGAAATGGTTAAATTTAGTGTATGCAGATGTTTGTAGATTGTATGCAAATACTATATTATTTTATGTAAGGGACTTGAGTATCAGAGGATTTGTGTATCTGTAGGTTGAGGCGACTAATGTGAATGACTGTACATTTGGTTCTGCTCCTGGCTGTTTACTTTCCTCCACTTTTCTTTTTTTACGTTCAGTTAATTAACTATAATGTGTATTAAGTTACAAGGCAAAAGAAAACTCCTTTTATTTGGAGATCACTTAATAAAGGTTCTCTGAGCTAGTAATACATACTTTACAATTAGTTCTTTAAAATATTACCTTGATTTTGTTTGAGCCTTTCTCAAGTATGTTATTTTTGTCAGTTTGTCATTCAATTCAGTATTCTAACTAAATGTATGTTTGTCTCAGACTTGATAGTTAAGACTGATTTTTCCAGTTATGTCTTGTTATTGAAAATACCTGCTTTTTGAAGAATAGGCATTTTATAAGCTTTCATTTTGATAAATAGCCTTCTTAGATCAGATTTAGTTACTCTTTTCTTTTTTTTTTCCATTTTCTCCTTTGATATTACAGATGATGAAGTATTTGCTACCCTTTGGAGTAGCTTCTGGTAGTAGGGGTTTGGAATGTTGCTTTTGTGTGTTAGCTTTCCCACAAGTTCATGTACAGTGTAAGTAGGCAAATCAGATGGATTTTCTGTTTTAGTTTGTGTTTGTGGTTTTAGGAATTTAACTCTTAACTTCCAGCCTACTGAGCATACTGTCCTACCATTGAGCTTCACCCCCAATCCTGAGAGTAATCTTAGAATTTGAACTGTGAAAGGCAACAATTACGGTGCTAGCGGCAAACCACTAAATAGTTCTAGACCTGATTGAAAAAAGAGATTTTTCTGTCCTTGGACCTCTGAAAAATGCCTTACTTTTTAGAGTTATAAGGGAAGCATGTTTTGGTATGACTTCTTCAGTTCCAGTGGAGAATAAAAGAAGTCATGGTGGAGTTTAATAGCCATATTTACTTATTAGTGATATGAGTTCTTAGAGGAGAAATTGTGAAAAGGATAGAAGGGAAAAGAGATTTGAAATGGCAACCAATAGAGATGTTGTGAAAAATTAATGTGTAATGAATTTCCCTAAATTCTTGAGATAATTTTTGTATAGTACATTTAAGTTCTGAATGTTTTATTTTGGAGGGATATTTTCTGTAGAGAAGTTTATTATGAAGTTGAAAATGTTTTTCATGAACATGCGTATGGAAGAATTTCAATTCTTTGAAAACTAATGTTTTTGTCCTTTTCCTCTATTGAATGCATTCAAAAAAAATGCTTTTGTTACCATATTTTTAGTTGATTCTTGCATGACTTCTTTTAATTCCTGAAATACATAATTTTCAGGAAACCATCTTTTGTTTTTGTTTTCATCAGTGTGTTGCAATAAAAATCTGTATCTTTCACAGAGCCTTTTAAAATACATATATGTGGCACAGTATCTTACAAATTGCATAATTAGATCAAATTTAGTGTAACTACTGATACATTTTAAAGTTAAAATGCATTGTGTAGATAATTTATGTCAGTTTCTGGGATTTCCTGCCTTATAAGTGTCATACTTTTGAAATTCCTCATAATTTTTCTTATCTGGCTATTCCGGTTATTGTGCTCTATTTTGAGTTGTCATGTCAAATGATTAATGAGGAAAGATGGCATTTTAAAAATTACCTTTTTGTTTGGAAATCTAGATTCATAAAACATTAAAAATAAGTTAATTGGATTTATTTATTTATTTTGCTGGAACTGGGAATCGAACTCAAGACCTTATGCTTGCCAAGCAGCTGTGATGCCACTAAGCCAAATTGCTAGCTCTGTTTTAGTTTTTATTAAAACTACTAAGAATGAATTCTTAATATAAGACTTACTACAGTTTAGTCTTCCCTGTTGTATTTTAAAATGTTAGGTAAGTACAAATAGGGAGTCTTACAAAATTTAAAGATAAATTTTAAGAATCATTTAACATTTACCAACTATTAATTTAAAACTGATAAATATTTCAGAATTATAATGTGTTCATTTTGCTTCTTAACCTTCAATTGCCCTTTCTCCCTAGGGAAGGGAAAGAAAAATTAATCATAGAGAAACTTTTTTCTTTGTGGTCTTGGAGATCAAACCCAGGGCTGTGTTTACACCAGGCAAGGCCCCCACCTGAGTTACATTTACAGCCCTGCAGATGACCTTTATTGATTACATTAAGTAATTTTTTTCATGGTATTGTATTTACTCAGTAAGAGGGTCATATGCTGACTTAATTTTTATGCTTTTGAAGAACTATCCAGCTATTTTTCTAGAGCACTGGTACTGTATGAAATTTCCAATTTGCCCCACCCCCCTAATCAAACTCAAGGCCTTGTACTTTCAAGGCAACTGCAGCATCACTGAACTTAATCCCTGGCCCTTTTTGACATCTTCACTAAGGCTTAGTGTTTATCTGTCTCTCTGTCTCTCTCTTTTTTTTTTAACCCTTGCCAGGACCTAGACATTGGGCTATATCGCCGGCCCATTTTCTTTTGAGATAGGGCCACAGTGAGTTCGCTAAGTTGAACTTGAATATGGGATCTTTCTGCCTCTGCCTCCCACAGTGCTGAAATTACAGAATTGTGCCAAAACTCTTGGTTAGTGTTCATCTTTTTGATTGTAGCCATTCTAGTGGGGATGAAATTGATACCTCATTGTGATACTGATTTGCATTCTATCCTAATGGGCAGTAGTAGATAGCATGTTTTCATGTGTTTATTAGTCACTTGTTTTCTGCCTATTTTTAAAAACTTAACTGTGTATAAAATACATACCTCATAAATATTGCCACTTGAACCATTTTTAAATGGTAGAAGTCATTGGTATATATTCATACTACTGTCACTATTATCATCTCCATAATGTTTTAATTTACCCAAAGAAAAACTGATGACATTAAACAGTAACTCTTCATATTGCTCCCCTTATACCCTGATAAACACTGTTGTTTTCTCTCAGGATTTGACTATTTGTATCTCCTATAAATGGAATCATACAGTAGTTTTCTTTTTATGTTTGGCTAATTTTACCTTCACAATAGTATCTTCAAATTAATCCATTTTGTAGAATGTTAAGATTTTCTTTTACAGGCTGATTAGGGCTGGTGATATAACTTAGTGGTACAGCACACAAACTGGCATGCATGCAGCCCTGACTTAGGTAGATTTTTTTTCTTTTTCTTTCTTTTTTTTTGGTACTGGGAATTGAACTTGAGACCTTTGCTTGCCAGGCAGGTGTGATGTCACTGAGCCACATCTCTGAACCCTCTGAGTTTGATGTTTAGCATCATAATAATAAGTAAATAGAAATTGAATTCAGTTGTTATATAGCTTATTTGGTTTATTCATCAGGTTAGTGGACATTGAGATTTTTTAAAAAATCTTTTGACTATTTTGGATATTGGTGCTATGAACCCTGGTGTGAGTTTAAGTTCAGTCCTTGTTTTCACAGATGATCTCAGAAATGGGATTACTGATACTCCCATGATTTTCTAGGTTCATTTTTTTTTTCTTTGAGGAACCATATTGTTTCCTACAATAATTGGACTATTCTCACCAGCTTTGAGTGCATAAGGGTTCCAGTTCTATATCCTTGCCAGCCAATTATTGATAGTTGTTTGGGGAGCAAGGGTGTTTAATAGCCAACCTAATAAAAGTGATGTGATTTTCATTTGCTTTCCTTAGATTAGTTATGTGTTGAGTATCTTTTCAAGTACTTATTAGCCATTTGTACCTATCGTCTTTGCAGACATGTTTGTTCAAGTACTTTGGCCCATTTTAAATAGGTATTTCTTACGGAGTTTGAGAAATTCATATACTCTAGATTTTTAGCTCCTTATCAGATATGAGACGTATGCATATTCTCTCCATTTTGTGGGTTGACTTCCCTGTGTATAGTATTCTTTGATGCATAAAAGTTTTGTTTTGATATAAATTTATAAATTTGGTTTATTGCTCATGCTTTTGATGTCACAACGTCTTATATTAGAGCAGGTTACCTGGGAGTATGCTGGGAACCTTACAAGCTTATAATCAAAAAAGAAAAATCAGCACCTTTTTAGTTTTCTGGCTTAAATTTTAGCATTTGCAACAGTACTTTTCAATTTGTCTTGAATTGACAGGTTTGCTTCAGGGGGTTTTGAGGATATATGTAACACTCTGATATAAATACGAATAAGGATTATATAGGAAACTTTTTAGGTAAATACTGTGTTTTGTTAAAAATAGCTTGTAGTTGAGCTGGCAATATGTTTAAGGGTTGTCCTTTGAGAACAGCATGCAGCAGAAGTCTTTTGTTTGTTTTTTTTTCAGTTTTGGTAGAGAGTACTAAAATAAACATTCAGTGAAATTTGTAGTTATTACAGACTTTTAAAAAACTGAGTTTGTGATGGTAAAGCAGTAAATGACTTAGCTGTTTGGTGTTACACTATTTCAGTTTGTACTACATTACCAACAGTTTATCTACCGTTGCTTTTGTACCATCAGTGAAGATGACAACACAATGGAAAAGTCAACTTGTAATGTTGTAGCAGTGGCTTTGATATTTTTGACCACATTTGTAAACTGTAGAATGCTATATGGAAGAGGCATTTTGTATAATTATGTTTAAATGATCAGTCTGTAGAAGAGATCAGTCTGCAACCACTATTGATAGTACTGCTTGGGAATGATTGACATTCCTAAGTCTTGCACCTTTTGGAATTTATGCTATTCATGCAGTTGTCATCACAAAATTTCCTCAGACATTAGAAAGGTATTCTATTCAGTGTTTGATATGTTCAAAGGACTTAAAACAATTTGGTGTATTTATTATGTCAGACTGGAGATACATGCCTTGTAAATGAGAAGAGATCTTGAAATACTCACTGCAAAGAAAAGAGAGATATCCATTAATGCTATTTTTAACAGCTAAAAGACAAGAAGCTTTATTAGTCCCAGTAAACATTTTAGTGGCTTAGATTTTGAGACAAGGTGTAGATTCTTCTTAACCTTTAAATGGAACAGTGATGACTGTTTGTTTAGATATATTGTAAGGTATAAAATCATAGTTTAATATTTTTAAAATGCCAAGAAAGGAACCCAGCATTCTGTAGGCTTTCAACCAATAATACTTCATTTTAAACATTTTAATCAGATTTTGATTTTGTTTGGTTCACAGTAGTTGGAGTTGTTTGGAATTGAATTGGAGCTTGTGAACATTGTGTATGTGATGTACTACTTTTTAAAAAATGCATTCTTAACTTTCATTTGTGTCGTTATTTTACCTTCATTGTGAGTTATGGGTTCATTATGTACTTTCTGTTCAATAATTATAAAGCTACACAGTATTATATAACGTGTATAAATATATATATATATATATATATTTTTTTTTTTTTGCTTACAGGATTCAGTGGTCCCAATTTAAAGGCTATTTTATATTCAAACTGGAAAAAGTGATGGATGATTTCAGAACTTCAGCTCCTGAACCAAGAGGTCCTCCAAATCCTAATGTTGAATATATTCCCTTTGATGAAATGAAGGAAAGAATACTGAAAATTGTCACTGGATTCAATGGGTATGCATTTGCTACTATTTTAAAGATTTTTATTAGATAGATTTTTCTCCAGTTTTTGGTATATCTGTTTTTTTGCTAATAAAGTGAGTTCTGTATATTTAGTGATCATTAACTTATGAGTATTTTAAGATATTTATAGCCTTTAACAAAAATGAACCATCTTTACATATAAGTGATACTCAGACTAAATGGCTATGCCAATAGAAATATTCAGTTATCAGGAAATATTTTTATGTTTATGTGTCGTTGTATGTTTGGTATCATTGGTTTTATGTGTAGTATAGAACTTGTATATTGTCTTAAGTCATGTTTTAAAATGAAAAATACTGGTTTTTTAAAGTATTCTGCTTTAGAAATTTTGAGTTTAGAAATTTTGAGTCTTTTCTTTGGCAAGTAATCATTTTAAGTCCTTTGTAAATCGTGAAAAACAATGAAAAGACTTTCTGCACTAAAATAAAAGTGATCTTTCAAAAAATGTGCTGTGCCTGTCATTTAAATTCTTTATAGAATTTTGTAGTTTTAGAATTTAAAATTGAATTGTTCAGTGTTTTCTTGGGGCTTAGCAGTTGGGGGAATAATGGTAGTGTTAATTATGATGTATATTAAGCATACATTCATATTTAGAGGAAGGTTTTATTTGCATGATTTTCAGTTGTGTGTTTTTAGTTAACATGAAGGATTTTTAAAGGTGTTTAATCAGATTGAATTTGAAGCAGAATATTGTAATCTTTGTTAAATGTTACGTCCCTCTTTTTAGATTTAAGACTTTTGTTTAAAATATTAGAAGCTTACAGTTTGGCTTTGTGTCTTTTCTTGAGGTGTGTGTGTGTGTGTGTGTGTGTGTGTGTGTGTTGGGGCATGGTAGACAAAGACATGTAACTGAAGTTTAACAGCTATAGTTTTCCTTGTGACCTTTAAGATAGGAGGGAGATTTTTGCTGTTGAAATTGTTTAACAATCTGTACTTATTTCCTTACCAATTTTGGTTAAAACTTTTTTTTAAATGTATATACCCAGAAGAAGCCACATGTTGGGCCAGAGATTTAGCTCAGTGGTTCTGGGGACTGCCTAGCAGGTTCATGGTCCTGAGTTCAATCTCCAGTAACCACATACCACAACGCCAGGCTTGATGACTCACACCCATCAGCAATCGGTACCACATACCACAGTGCCTGTAATCCCAGCACTTGGAGGCAGAGGCAGGAGGATTGCTGTGAGTTTGAGGCTGAGTTTAGGACTAGTCTGAACTACAAAGCAAGACCTTGTCTCAAAAAAAAAATAAATAAATAAATAAAGCCCCATGTTATATATTAGAAGTGTGTTGTAGAAGAAATTACTGAGCTTTGAATATGTTCAAGATGAGAATACTTCTCTTTGGAGATTTAAATACACACAAAAATACTTTGACATTATAGTGACTCATCTTTCTCAAACTATAGTATCATTTAGAAATAAGTGAGATAAGTCAAATTGTACTACAATTTTGTGACTAATAAGCTAACTGCAGTTGTGAGCAGTGAATATTATTTTTAACTTTTTCAAATTATTTTGGACAGGAGTGTAGATTATTGGATAAAGGTGAATATTTGTAATTTTAAAAATCCATAAACAGATTATTCATCTATTTGAGAAAATGATTTGAACAGTTAACAAATGTCTGAGCATATTTAAACATAATTGGCTTTGGGATGTTTTTCATCTTTGATCCTTAAGTATTTTGAAATTATATATTCATTTTTTTAGAGTAACAGTTTATGAATCCTTATCAGGCAGGATCTAAGTTTAAATCAGTGATACATAAAGATTTTTCTTTTTGTAATAATGTTTTTAATATCTTGAAACATGTCTACTGTCTCACTAGTTTTACATTTTGAATATGTATTAGTTTTTGAAAACTAATGAGTGCTTTGTTCTTTTTCAATTTGAAGATATCTTTATATCTTTTGCATTTATAATAGATTGTCTTTTTCAGTTTGAGGATATATTTAATGTATCTTTTGCATTTATAATAGATTATCTTTTAAATTACAAAAGTGCTAAGTGTTCATACTTTAGAAATATTTCCAAATGTTAGAGAAACATGCAAAATAATGTAGTAGAATAATGTTATATGCTAGTTGTATTTCCCTTTTAGAGGAGTTTTGAAATCTTTATAATCAGTGCATTTAAAGGTATATCTTCAGTATATTTATTCGTAGTGCTTGTATTATTTTATGTTTATACAGGTTACAGTTTATTTGCCTTTGTCTTTATTGGGCCTTAGTGGGCTTTATTGTTTGGCTGTTACCAGCAGTCCTTACAGAGAACATTTTTGTACATATCTTTTGTAGATGAATGTCACATCGAATATATGTATAATTGTTATTTTTTATAATTCATATTAATGTCACTGCTAGGTGATAACAACATATGAACAATGAAAAATGTTTAATTTTTCTATTCCATAAAATGTATCTGATAAAATGTGCTTATGCTTTCATGTGTTTTTAAGGTAGATGTTTTATTTCTTCATTATATTTGTGTTTTTAGATTTGTTTCTTTGTCTCAAGTGAAATAGGGGTCATGTATCAGTAGCCATTTTATGAGTTGCTTTTTCATAATCTTGTTTTTATTACCATGCTGATTTTTGTTATTGTTAAATTCTTTTTATTGGTTTCTTTTTGCTTTTAACTTGTAAAGGGTGTTTATTAAGTACTTCATTATATTTTTGACCCCAAAACCTAGCTATTTTCTAAAATTAATTTATATATTGTCAGAACATAATGTTTTCTGTTTTGAATTAAATATTGTATATTCACCTGTTTGGTTGATTTCCTGAACTGCAGACTTCTAGAGAACAGGGGTAACTGTCATTTCCAAACAAGGTCCAGAAGAGTACCTGAACGTAGTGGGTTCTCCAGCAAATGTAGAAAAGATGGAAGGAAGAAAGGTACATGGAAAAGTATGTTTTTGTCTGTATTTTGTTTACCAGGAGATAGAAAAATTCATAATTGAATGCTTCAGTTTTATTTTTTGACGTTATCTTTAAAATTACTTCTGAACTTTTAAATTTCTATGAAAAATGATGAGAATACAGGTACTCTTTGAAATATAAATTATATTTTTTGATGAAAACATCAAAAATTAATAAAACTAAAACTTTTAACAAAATGGTCAATTAAAAGATGTTTATTGCCACTTTATGCCCTCTCCTTAGGATTATAATGGAGACTATGAGCTTACTCAAACCAAAGCCATTTATGAAAGTCCTCTTCCCCAAATAGACAGCACAAATACAATTTAGAAACTGCTGATAGCTAATCACTTTTTTCCCCTGTAGTACAGTGGGATATAGAAGGGTATAGAGAATGTAAGTTACATTCCTAAGCAGTTAAAAAGAAACCATTTTCGAAGTTATTCAGAATGCAGAAGAATAATGAGTGCAGATATTAACCTGTTAAGTGATTCTTCTCACTGGACTGTGCTATGTACTTGTAAGATTTCTTTGGAATAAGTTTCACTGTTGAGTATTGAGCTAAATACATAGTATTGTTACAAATTTGAGAGGAAATCTGGATAAAGTACACAGCATGCTCTTCATTTATAGATGAGCTCTAATTAGTTATAGCTGAGTACAGTTTATCTTTTACTACGGTGGTCCTAACCTTCGTTTTTCTTCTCTGATGTTACTGTAATGTACATGATTTAAGTTTTCTTGGTTCTAGAAATTTTTCACATGATTGTTTTAAATATGTGTATATACACTTTTTTTTAAAAAAAAGGTTTTTTTGAGACAGGGTCTCACTTTGTGGTTCAGGCTGGCCCCGAGCTCAGCCTCAAACTCACATCACAGCAATCCTCCTGCCTGTGCCTCCTGAGTGCTGGGATGACAGGCGTGAGCCACCATGCCCAGCACTGTGGTATGTGGTACTGGTTGCTGCTGGGCGTGAGTCTCCATGCCCAGTATTGTATGTGGTTACTGGGGAATCAAACCCGGACCCCAAAGACAGGTGCCAGAACCACTGAGCTAAATCCCCGGCCCTAAATATGTGTATATACACTTTTGTCTGTACTTTCTTTTCTTTTTTTTGAGACAGTCTCACTTTTATAGTTCAGGCTGGCCTTGAGCTCACTATGTAGCCCAGGCAAGCCTCAAACTCACAGCAGTCCTCCTGCCTCTGCCTCTCAAGTGCTGGGATTACTGACATGAGCTGCCATCCCTGGCATTGTGGTATGTGGTACTGATTGCTGATAGGTGTGAGTCACCAGGCCCAGTATTGTGATATGTGGTTACCAGGGATCAAACTTGGGACCTTGAGTTTGCAAGAAAGGCAGTGGATCCACTGAGCTAAATCCCGGCCTATACTTTACAAAAACAAAAACAAAAAACATGTATTAGTTTTATATGTTCAGTTTTTATAGTTTGAAAAATAACTTTTAAATTGTTTTGTAGCTAGTTTTAGATTTTTCAGTGACTCAAAAATAGGTTTTTAACCTTGTGTTCTATGACTTCTTGATTTTATTGTTTACTAGATTTTCTGCTCATTTGATTGGGAAAAATAGATTTTGTGGATTGAGTCAATATTTGTTAAATGTGTTAAATGCCAGTGCTTTCTTCTTTTCTTTTTGATTATGTAATTGAGAATTGGTGTTATTTTGTATCCGTCTGTCACTTTTTTTCCATTTTTATTTGTCTGATAAAAATGTAATTTGATGTAATACTCTGCAATAAAATGGTTTTGGTGATAGGAATTGTGCCTAGTGTTTCATGAATGCTAAGCCTGTGTGCTTTATCACTGAGCTCCACTTGTAGCCCAATAAAATTCTTAAAGTTGAAAAGTGGAAATATATGTAGCAGAAAGCTATTTTTTCTTACTTGATGTAAATAAAATAACAATTTAGAGTAGTATAAACATGGAGCAATGATTAGCAAACTTAAAATCTTTGACAGATACTATAGATTAATGTCTGGATCAGCTTCCAGCCCCAAATTAATTTATGGTATTAGGGTTCCTTGATATTTTTATAAAAAGCCAATTCTTCATTCTGTTAATGTTTTAATACTTCTCATTTCTCAATGACATTTTCAATAAGTTTCAAGTTTCAGTTTGATTTAAGGTATAAAATATATGGGTGTATTTATATATGTGTATATTGTATATTTGGCAAAGTTGTAGGGCAGAAAGCATATTACTTCAAGTAAAGATAATGTTACAAGATCTTACTGTTTCTAGCATTTGTAAGACATAACAATAGACAATTTACATGAGGCACAATGGTGTAAAGACCTTTCGGATCAAGAGCCAAGCTACTACCGTAAGTTCAGATC
>PVIR01017217.1:0-35302 GCA_004026965.1 Petromus typicus
AAGTCTTAGAAGAATAAATAAGCCTTGGAGTGCAGAGGTAGATGACCTTGGGTAACTTTTTCTCTTGGAGTAATTCCTAAAAGTACGACTTCAAAATTGCAATTTCCAATCTCTTCTTTCTACCTTATTTCCTCTAACCTGTCTGAGTTTTATTCTCATGATATGATTATCTCTATGGTGATTTTCTTCATGTGGGACTCAATTTTTCCCTGAATCAAGGTAATCACTGGTCTAGGATAATGGCTGGAGATTTTTGGATGTTGCTAATGTTCTTGTAAATCTCTCATCCAAGTGTTTTCAGTCTTAAAGAGCTATAAAATAGGCTAATTAGATTTAGAGCTAATAATAGATAGACAGTCTCTAAGTGACTAATATGCTTTTATGCTTAATGGAGAAGGCTTTGACCTAGAGTTTCACAAAATGAAAGGCAAGTCTTGCTGTATGTTTAGTTATTTATTTGGCAGTTAGAGGCATTTAATAAGCACTTTTAAGGCCCTGAATGCCTTAAGCGAAAAGATAAGTCAAGCTTCTGCTGAGTAATAAGGTTAAGGATCTGGATACTCCCCTTTCCTTATCCTTATGTTAGAATCTGATTCTTCCATGAATATGTCACTACCATTTTTCTAGGACCCTTAGAACAGAAATTATTGTTCACATCCATAGCATATGACATTTGATCCCTCAGAGATCTGAGGTTGCACTAACACTGCTCTTGTGGAATCTGAAAAACAGCAAATCTAGAGAGAGATGGATAAAAGCTACTTACAAAAAGCAGGGCCCACAAAGCCCCCAACTGATTGGAACATGTCAATGGTACAGCTGACTCATTTCTCTCTGTTGAATGTGACTAGCTCAACAATGAGAAAGTACTGGTAGCCTCAGCATTGCTGAGACTTCATAGGCTTCCCAGAGTTCACAGAGAAGTCACAGGGTTTTGCTTCTAGGCAGCAAAGGGTGAAGAGTGGAGAAAGAGCTCCTTGTGAGTCTGTCAGGGAAAGGAAAGAGTTTCTGTAAAACAGTAGGAGGGCATTCTGCATGACAAAAGAACACTAGGGTCAAGGTCAGGATGTGGCTACTAGAACTTTATCCCAGGTGTGAAGTGTTTTTATTCTAACATTTCTGTCTCACAGAGAAAGAGTGACAAAACAAAATAGAAAGCCACTATATCAAAGGAGAGACACTTCTAATGCCCATGATTCAGAGACAGATGCTACACAATTGACATTTCATTATGAGAATGTGGAACACTCACCTCCCTGACATCTTATCCACATCAACAGGGATACAATGAAGCAACAACATAATTCACTAGAAAGAGTGCTAAGAGCAGAACATCCCTGAAAACAAGATTTTAAGGACTACCCATCAAAAGGAACAACTAAAATATGACTTGTGTCCCAATGTCTCCCCAGTGGGGCTTTTCAGAAGTTGTTAGATTTAGAGCTTGTGATACTGAAATAAGTGTGCAATACAGAGAGTAAATATCTGATGCTTAAATCAAGGGTGTTTTATTTTTATATTAACCCACTGATTGGTTTAGCATAGTTCTGGGTATGAATAATGGGAAAGCCCACCCTGGATGCGAGTGCTTCTCAGCCCTAAATGGGTGTACACTGGATAAAATATAAAGGGCAGAAGAAGCTGCTATGGTCACTTGCTACTTTTCACTACTTCTTTGCTTTGCTATCTTTTTCTAATTACGAACTGTCTCTCCTCTGTGATGCCCCTCTGCCACACCACCGTCCCATAGAGCCAGCCAGCAATGAATTGAAATCTCTACAAACTGTGAGCTCCAATGAACCTTTCCTCCCTTCACTTTAGGTGTCAGGTATTATGTTTTAGCAATGAGAAAAGTAACTAAAATAGCAAATAAGGACAGCAAAGCAAACAGCCCAAGTTACTGTAAGTCCTCACATATAAGACTGATTTACTATTACCTACCAAAGTATGCCAAATTAAGAGAAAATCAATATCTGGGGAAAAATTAGGCAGCAAACTCAAATATGTCATAAGTATTTGAATTATCAGGAATGAGATTTAAAATAAATGTGATTAACATGTTAAATACTTAAGGGAAAAATACACAACTTTTTAAAAGGTTGATGTAAAAGCTGATATAAGAAAACAGTGAAAAAATTAATCAGAAATGTTAGATATTAAACACACTAATTGAAATGAATCATCTCATTATTGAACTGCAAAGAAGCAGTTAAAGGTTGTAAATAGAAAATTTCCAATTTGAAATACAAAGAAATAAGAAAAGAAAATAAACAGTGGAATGTACAAGAACTTTGAGGGCCAGGGATTTAGTTCAGTGATTCCTGAGCCTGCATTTCAAACAAAAGGGATTCCATTCCCAGTTACTACATACAATAGCACTGGGCATGGAGACTCACACCCACAAGCAATCAGTACCACATACTACAGTGTCAGGTGTGGTGGCTCATGTTTGTCATCCCAGCAGTAGGAAGGCAGAGGCAGAAGTATTGCTGAGTTCAGGACTAGCCTGAACTACAAAGTGAGACCATATCTAAAAAATAAAAGAACTTGAAAACAATTAATTAATCATAATTGGTTCTTCAGAAAATAAATAATATCAAATAGAACAAAAAGTAGTCATGTGTTGTTTAGCCAGAGATAGGCTTTGATAAATACAGGTTTAGGGATTTTGTTCTTTTCTTTAAACATCACACATTTAATTGCACACAACTAATATTGTGTCAGTAAAATATATTATCTTGGAGGACAACTGAAGTATACAGAGTGTATACTAGCTGGAAGTATCTGACATATGACTATCTAAAGTTGAAATAATACTGACAGAGGATTCTGCAAGGTGATGACATATAAAATCAGATTCAAGAAGGTCACAAAATATTAAGCAGGAGAAACAGCACCAAAAATAACAATACAATCTAAATTTCAATATATATTCTAATTGAAGAAAGCCAAAAGAAAAAAAAAAACTTGGTAGAATAAAGAATATGAAACCATGTGACCTATACATGGCAATCATAATAAAACATAGCAAACTCCTAGTCTGAGACTAAGAAAACAAGGAAGCGTCAAGTAGAATATCTAAAACATTAAAAAGAAATAAACCTAGAATTGTCTATCAAGAGAATGACTTATCACTTTGCTTACGTGGAGCCCGCAGCACTGATTCTCCAGGACGAAGGCCCCGGAGTCTGGAAATCAAGAGCTCAGAGTCTCCCCTCAGCCTCCCACACACCCCGGAAGTCGAGGGCACATAAGAACCGCCCTTTTGTCAATAAGAATTGACAAAGGAGAAGAATAAAAAAATAAAGTCTGTTGCTAGGGAAGTAATAGATTACTCATGTAGATTGGAGAACGTGAAATTTGGCGCATTGGCTGAGCATCTGCCCTAGTAAGGAGCAACGAAAACAATTTTATTGTTCATCAAGAAACAGAGATAGGACCTGGGGAGAAAATCTTACTCAGCCAAAGACAGCAGAAAAAGTGAAAGATAATATTCCCTGAAGCCAGTCCAAAATAGTAGTTGGTAAGTGAGCAGAATAGCTCGCGCACACAGGCCGGGGACACACGTGGGCGCCATTTACTGAGGAGAGGCTCGAGAGTGACCTCTAGAGGCAGAACGGCGTCACTTTCTCCTAAAGATACTTTGCTGCCTTGAGAGAAAAAAAGAAAGGCTGTCCAGTCACAGTAGACTGTGGACAGTTGGGCAACAGACTGAGGAATTTTATGGTGGGAAATAAGGACTGGAACCGGCCAAATTCCACTCTCAGGACAAGGCAAGGCCACGAAGACTGGCCCTGACTACAATGGACTGGCGCCATCCCCTCTGCTGTGTGCCTGCAGAAGCTGGCTGGAAAGCAGCTTTGTTAGGCGATGGGAAGGAGACATTCTCTCCTGAGCTGCAACTATGAATACAAAGGAGAAAATGACAGAGGGACAAAGGGTCCCATTTACCTTCCGCAGTCAGAGTGGGTCTTGGAGGAGCCAGCTGTGCACAGATCCAGGAATTGCCTTGGGCTGACTCCCCAAGAAGTGCTGCAGCAGCCAAGGGAGCTGTGTGACAAGATCACGATGGAGAAATGGGCAACGGACATCGGGAAGGCTGCTAACCGGGCAAGGCCCCAGCTCTAACCCCTGGAAGCCAGAAACAGCCTCGTGTCCAGCGTTGATCTTGCTGCAGACATGGTGGTGCTCTGTGGCATGCTAATGAGTTCTGCCTTGGACACTAACACAATACTGTGGACTGCAGAGAAATTTTAGTATTTTTATTATTTTTATCTTTTCTTTTTTTCCTTGCTTGCTTGATTCATTTTCCCTTTGTGCTTTTGTTGGGATTGAGTTTTGTGGGGAGGGAGTGGCTTTTATGTTTTAAGTATTTATGCTTGCCCTACTCATCTTTCTTTTGTGAAGTATTTCTCTCATTTTATATTTTTTATGTGAACAGTGGCTCTTGGCTTTCTAGTTCACTTCAATATTCCTTTGCTTCCTCCTGGGTGCTTTTGTTCCTGCCCCTAATTATCCTCAAATTTGGCTGTTTATTCTTTGCCCTCCAATCTTGCTTTTATTATATTTCACTTCATTTATCTCTAATTTGTCTCTTATCCCTCTTCAGTTTCCTACCCAAAGGATAAAATCACTCTACCAAGTGGAAATTCATTGCATACAAACTCCTGGATTATGATGGATTTTATTATACAACAATAGCATTTACTCATATGGTTAAAGGTACCATACTATTAGGGATTACAATTTGTCATTTGCTGGACTGTGTTAGGTGCTATTGATCCTGTTAATTATGCTATATAGCCAGATTAGCATGCATGTTTTAATCTGTTGATCTCCATTGTATGACACACTGTGACTGTCTGGTTTCACAACCACAGTCCAGTAACAAAGGAGTGGAACTAAACTAAACATAAAACAATCTTTCATTCTCAGTAGATTGGAAAATAGGATCTCAGAATAAAAACCAAGACCAAGAACCACCTACAAGACATCTCTGAGGAATAAGCATTTCCTAGAGAAACCTAGATAATAGAGGTGATATTATATATCAAAAAATATCTACAAACAGCAATTCAGAAAACAAAATAAAATTTAAAAATAGAAAATAACGACATAGAAGTAAAATCCAACCCTTGATGTCCGGCCCACCCGGGATAAGGACAAGAAACACTGAAATACAGGAAATTGTGAGCCACCTGTGTGACCTAGCTGGAATGAGAGCAGAAGAAGTAAATAAACAGAAGAGGCTAAACAGAAAATAATCATACAGGTACAAAAAGAAATGGTGATCAACATGATAGACATGCTGAATGAATCTAGAGTAGATACAGGTTAAAAAAATAAAATAAAGGAATTTAAGAAAATGATAGAAACTAGAAACATCCAACACAGGAAAGAAATAGAATCCATGAAACAAATTCAAACATATATAAGAGATTAGAAACTTCACTGATAGAAAATTCAATCGTTTAAATCAAGATAGAGACAGAATTTCAGATCTAGAAGACATGATTTCAATTTCTGACCACAAAAAGATAAAGATATCTTGAGAGCAAGAAGCCATGAAAAATCAATCTAACAGTTGCAAGATGATGTAAAAATAAATGGCATAAGATTGGAGTCAATGAAGGAGTAGGAAACAGTGCAAATACCATAAACAGAAAAACAAACAAACAAACAACAACAACAACAACTTTCCATAGATGTAATGGCAGAAAACTACCCAAACATGAAAAAATAACTTGAAATACAAATAAATGAGGCATACAGAACTCCAAATAACCATGAACAAAACAAATCTACAAGTCACATAATAAGCAAGATTTCAGAGAATTTGCAATAGAATAGAATAATAAAAGCTATTGAAGAAAAGGAACAAATCACCTATGCATGAAATCCCACTGGAATCACAGCAGACTTCTCAACATACACCATCATGGCAAGGAGACCACAAAATAAAGTAGTTCAAGACTTTAAGGAAAACAGTTTCAAACTCAGACTGGCATACCCTGCATGACTATCATTCAAAGCCAATGAAGAAATAAGACTTCCATGACAAAGAACTAAAGAAATTTGGAACCAACAAACCAGCTCTACAAAGTGTGGTGAAGGGCGTTTGAAAATCACAATTCCAAAAACACTAATGCAAAGAAGCTACTAGTTTGAGCAGGTGCTTAAGCAAAGGGAAAAAAAACAAAGAACCAAAGCAGAAAAATAATATGATAGGGATAAGCCAATATATATGAGTCATAACAATCAATGTAAATAGTCTCAATTCACCAATTAAAAGAAACAAATTGGTAGAATGGATTAATAAATAAGATCCAATAATAGGCTGCATATAAGAAACATATTCAACTAAAAAAAATTGTAGACTAAAAGTTAAACAATGAAAAACAATGTTCCATGGGACAGGAACCCAGAAAAAAGGCATAGATAGCTATTCTATTTGAAGATAATGCAAACTTCAAGCCAAATTTGTTAAAGGGAAACCACAAGAAGAGATAACAATTTTAAGTCTATATGCACCAAATGGTGGTGCACTCAAAAATATTAATGAATGTGAGAAATCTAATAAGCATCAACATAATTATAATGAGAGATCTTAATACTTCACAGTCACAGACTATTTAGACAAAAAAACAGAGCTGAAGTAAATTTGCTGAGAAATCAGCTTAGAAGATATTTACAGAATGTTTCATGCAAAAATATCAGAATACACATTTTTCTTAGCTGCATATGGGACAGTCTCCAAAATGGACTGCAATTACCTCTCAGAACATGCTTAAGAAAATGCAAAGGAGTTGAAATTATCCCATGCATATTATCTGACCATAGTGCAATGAAAATGGAAATAAGTAGAAAAAAAACAGAAAAACCCCATAAACGCATGAAATTAAGTAATACTTGACCAACCAATGGGTCACAGATGAAATCAAGGAAGAAATTAAACAGTATTTATAACTAAATGATAATATTGACACAAAGTATCATGACTTATGGGGTGTAATGAAAGCAAGCATAAGAATGAAATTTATTGCACTGAATTCTTCTGTCAGAATAACTGACCTCTTTCAAATAAATAACCCACTACTGATTCTCAAATTTCTAGAAAAAGAAGCCAAATGAAGACCAAAGCTGACATTAGGAAAAATTATAAAGATCAGAGTGGAAATCAATGCAACTGAAACTAAGAAAGCAATACAAATAATCAATGAATTGAAGAACTAGTTCTTGAAAAGATTAAATAAAATTGATAAACCCCTGGCTGACTGTATTAAAAAAAGAAAACACTCAAACTCATGCAATTAGAAATTAAAATGGTGAAATCACAGCATACTTTGTTGAAATTCTGAAGAATGTCAATAACTACTTTGAGAACCTATGCTCTAATTAGATGGAAACACTGCAAAAATAGATTCCTAAATACACACAAAATATGAAAACTGAATTATGGTGATATAAAAACCCTAAATATCCCAGTAGCAATCAGTGATATTGAAAATATAATTAAAAACTTACCAACAAAGAAATGCATAGGTTCTAATGGCTTACCTGCTGAATTCTACAAGAAATTTAGAGATGATATACTGCCAGTTTTCCTCAAACTCTTTAATGAGATAGAAAGTGTAGCAATCGCCTCACATCATCCCTGAAAGAAAGGATTGTCCTGCTACCCAAACCAAAGAAGGACACAAACCCCATCCCGCCAAAAAAAATCAGACTAGTTTCCATAATAAACACAGATGCAAGGTCCTTAATAAGATACTGGGACACAGAATGCAGTAAATCACCTATAAGATTATACACCATGACATAGTAGGGTTCATCCCAGAGATATAGGGATTGTTCAATACATCTGGATAAATAAATGTAAAACATTATATCAACAAAGACTCCTCTAAAAAATCATGTAGTTATCTCAACAGATACACAAAAATCATTTAATAAAGTCCATCATCTATTTATGATTTTTAAAAAAAGCCCTTCAGTGAACTGAAGCAGATGGTCTTTAACTCTATCTGATAAGGATGTCTCTGGCAGTCAACATAAAATTAAATGATCAAAACTGAAAGTTTCACTCTAAAATGGGGAAAAAGACAAGGTCCACTATTACCACACCTATTCAACATAGTTCTGGAAACATTAGAGAGAAAATTGGAAAATAAAATGAAATAACAATAGGAAAGGGAGAAGTTAAGTTACCATTATTAGTAGAAGACATGATTTTATACATAGAACACCCCAAAAACTTCATCAAAAACTTCTAGATTTAAAAATCAAATTTTGCAGCATAGCTGGATACAAACTCACCACTCAAAAATCAGTAGTACTCTTGCACACAAATAGAAAATTAACTGAGAAAGAAATTAAGGAAACAACATCTTTCACAATAGTGACAACAGTAACAACAAGAATAACAAAAAGACCCAACTACTTAGGAATCAATCCAACAAAGGAAGTAAAGGACCTATATACTGAAAATTACAGTACTCTGAAAAATAAAAATCAAAGCAGATATCAGAAAATGGAAAGATATCTCTTGCTCTTGGATAGAAAGAACAAACATTGTGAAAAGGGAAGCAATCCCTAAATTCTTATGCAGATTTAATTTTAAGATTGTTCTCAATAAAACTCCATTAATGTACCTTACAGAGCTACAAAAAACATACCTAAAATTCATTTGGAACCAGAACTAATATAATAATAAAATAATTCTGGGCAACAAAGGCAAAGCAATGGACACCAAAATTCCTGATTTGAAATATCCTAGAGAGCTACTGTGATAAAAATGGCATGGTAATGGCAGAAACAGACCAGGAAATAATAGACAAACAAGAGTCATAAACAACACCAAACACACTCAGTCACCTTGTCTTTGACAAAAGATGTTCACTAGAAGAAAGGCTGTAAGAAGTGGTGCTAGAACAACTGGTATTTTACATGCTGGAGACTAACCCATGTCTCTCACTACACACTAAATTAAAATCAAAATGTATCAAGAATCTAAATATTAAAACAGAAACATTACATCTGCTTAAAAAGAGAAAAGGTAGAACTCATGAGGACATAAGGGGTAGGCAAAGACTTCTTGTACAAAATCCAGATTGCATGAAAAATAAAGTAAAGAATCAAAAACTGGAATCTCATTTTATTAAATTTTGTTCAGCACAAAAGAAATCACCAACAAAATGAAGAAACAATGCATAGAGTTGGAAAAGATTTGACCAGTTTTCTTTCAGATAAAGGACTAATATCTAGAACATACAAAGATTTGAAGGCACCAGTAAAAAAAAATCAGACCCACACAAATTTAAGGACTTGATCACAAACAGCTGCTATAAACATGGGTGCACATATGTCACTCTGATATGAGTCTTTTAATTCTTTCGTGTATATACCTAGCAGAGCGATAGAATAACCCAACTGTCCATCAATGGGAGACTAGATAAAAAAGCTGTGGTTCTTCTATAGAATGGAGTATTACTCTGCCATAAAAAATGATAAGTTTGAATCATTTATACCTACATGGACATACCTTGAGGATATCCTCATAAGTGAAATAAATAGGTCACAGATAGGTACATATCATATCTTTTCTCGGGTATGAGAAAATAAAAATGTCAATGAGTCCTAGAATTGTGTGTTATATATTGTGAAATAGAAAATGCTCAAAGTGAAATAGGGTGGAGGGGGGAAATAATGAGATTATAACAAAAAAAGAAAGGAAACAAAATTTATGTATATGGGGGGTGGTAGGGTGGGTAGAGCTATGGCAAATAATGAGAATTAAGTTTTGTCATACACTGGTACAAATTCTCATTGTGGAGAGCAATCATGATATGTAAACATAATGTCCCAATGAAGATTTCAATAAAATAATCTGAAAAGAATAGACATTGAAGAAATACAAACAGTAAATAAATATATGAAAAACTGTTCAACATCTCTGACCATGTGAGAGATGAAAATTTTAAAAAGGGATGAGATTCCAACTCACCCCCCTTAAAAAATAGTTACATAAAGCAATAAACTAATAACATCTGGAGGAGCTGGGGGGAAAAAGGAACCCTTCTCCACTGTTGGTGGGAGTGAAGACTGATGCAATCTTTGTGGAAATAAGTGTGGAGTTTCCTCTGAAAATTACAATTAGAGGTCTCATTTGATCCTGGTATTCCTCTCTTGCCTATCTTCTGAAGAATTAAAAGCATTATACAACAATAGTATAAACACACCCATGTTTATGGAAGCACAGTCTGTAACAGCTAAATCTTGGAAGCAACCCAAATCCTCACCAAGTGATAGATGGGTAAAAATACTTTTTAATAAAATAGAGTACTGTTCCAATATAGAGAAAGATACTTTAAGTTTATATTCTTAGGTGAAATAAACTGCACATAAATGTGTATATATTCCATTGTCTCGATGCTGTGAGCAGCCAAAAGAGTAAATAAGGACCAAAATGTCTAACAGATAGTATGAAGTAGGAATAAATATTTCAAAAGGAAAGGGAAAGTTGGAAGAAAAGAAAGGGGAAAGGAAAAAAAAAAGAAAAGAGGGAAAATGAAAACAAAGTTTTTGTAAATAAGTAATGGAAAGGGAAGGGACTGGGAAAAAATAGGAATCAAGAAATAATCTGTACAAGTACAAATTCCCCTTGACCAATGTGATCACTCTGTATATTTAATTTTGCCAATATAATTAATTAAAGTTAAAACATTTTATAAAAAATTTCAGTAAGGTTTTTATAAATTATTATTATTTAAATATGGCCATAAACATAGCTCAGTGGTGCTCAGTTTTTTTTAAAAAAAAAGTTGTGAGCTTGTTTCACTGGGTAGCTCAGCAGAAAGTTGATCATAAAAGTTTTATCCTTGAACTGGTAGAGAGAAAGAGAGAGAGAGAGAGAGAGACAGAGGAAGAGGGGATGAGTCTGGCTTTTTAATATCTTAGTCACTTTCTCATCACTAGGACAATATACCCAATATCCTTACATAAAGAAGAGGTTTATTTCGGCTCAAGGTTTACAGGATTCAGTCCACACTAGGGGCTTTCGAGGCAGAAGAGCACCGTGGAGGGGACTGGCAGAGGAGAGCTGCCCTCTTCAGTGTGGTCTGGAAGCAGAGAGACAAGCAGTGAGCTGGGGATGAAGATGCATCCTTCCAGGTCTTCCCCTGGTGCCTCAGCTCTAGGCAGACTCTACAATTTAACTGCAAACTCAGAAGTCATTAAGTGAATAAATTCACTGTTGTGTATAAGGCGCCTATGATCTAATCATAATCTAAATCCCTACCTCTGGGTATCTTGGAGAATAATCTACATATAAATCATAACTTTGCATCTGTGGCTCCGTCTCTAATGGCTGTCAAAATTCAAGTCCAAATTCTTCACCGAGATTCATAGCTGAGAGCTTCTGCAAAAACCAGAAAGAAATTTAAATACTTCTACATTAAAGGGCACAGAATGAGCATCCTCATTCTAAAATGGGGAACATAAAAGAATCTAATCAAAACCAGTCCAGTATTCTAAAATAAACACTCAGAAGCAAACCAGCGGTGGTGCACTGTGATCTGCATTTGGCTTGTGTAGTCTCCCTTCTGCAGTATTGCTAATTGCAGCCCTTCTTGGCCTTCTCTGGGGCTCTGCTCATTTTTTGGTGTCTTTCTTCAATACACACTCCAAGATCCTGGCATATCCAACATCCTAGAGTCTTGATTACTCTTTAGGCTTCAATCTCACAGCTTTATGAATACCTAATTTCAGGGTTCCCAGTTGGAACCTCCTGAGCCTGGCTTTGAGTGCACGTACTTCTGTCAACATTTTTATCTGAGCTCCAATTAGATGGGCAGGTGTAGTCATGGCAACAACTCCATCTCAATCATCAAAATCTCTCCTAATCACTTTTGACTAGTATGAAATATACAACACCCACAGTTTATGGGAAGAGATATCTATGCTCACAGTTTTTAAAGGGTTCAGTCCATAGTCACCCACTTCCAAGGCAGAAATGCACAATAGGAGAGTCCGGAGAAGGAAAGCTGCTCACGTGTTTCAAGTTAATAAGCAGAGAACCAAGGAACTGGTCAAGGAGGAAAGACACACCCTTTGATGTCTCACCTTCAAAGACCTGTCTCTAACCAGGCTCTGATTCCCAATGGCACATTCAGTTCCTAAATTTATAAGTGTGTGAACCTACTGTTGCTTCTGTGATCTAATCACCTTCCAAGAGCCCTGCTTCTGAGACGGAGAGACTATGAGAGAGAATTTCTGGAGACTTTCTAGGTCTGAATGGTAACACAAATTTAGAAGAATTTCTTGAGGGAAAAAGAAAAATAAGTATAAATCAGAAATTTGTATGAACAGAAGGAATCCATTCAAGTAAAAGTTATTTTTCATTTTCTTAACTGAAATACTAACAAAGCATTTGAATACAAAAAAGAATTAATAACATCAGGGTTAAGGGTTTAGCTCAGTGGTTCCAGTGCCTGCCTTGCAAATGCAAGGGCCTGGGTTCGATACCTGGTCATCTCATACAATGCTCAGTGTGGGGACTCACACCCACCAGCAATCAGTATCATGTACCACAGTGCTGGGTGCGGTAGCTCATACCTGTAATGCCACCACTCAGGAGGCAGAGGCAGGAGGATTTCTGAGTTCAAGGCTGAGTTTAGGACCAGTCTGAACTACAAAGCAAGACCCTATCTCAAAAAAAAAAAAAAAAAAAAAAAAAAAAAAAAAAAAAAAAAAAAAGAAATAATAAGATCAATATATTAAGTGATTTTGTAAATAGATAAAGCAGTTTCATAAAGCACAAAAGGAGATCTGAAAATACTGTTATAAGACAGATGGATATATAAAGTAGTAAATTCAATTTAAGGCAGATATTGTTGATTAGGGAAAATTTTTTTTTTGCAAAATCAAGGCAACCATTACAATATTTTAAAGAATCTAATTGATATATTAAAAAAGAAAATGAAATTGGATAATATGAAATAGTCAGAGTCAGAGAATGTAGGAGAAAGAAAAAGAAACACAGAGCAAACAATGAAAATGGCTACAAACATAGCAGCATTAAAAAGGCTTTATTAAGAATCACTACATTATGAATTTTCTAGATATACAGATCAAAAACAGGTATCATTGGAACATGAGGAAATATGACACAACTCTTATTTTGGCTGCAAATAGCCCACATTATCTATAAAGACACAGAACTGTCATATTAATACTAATTAAATTTATCAATAAATGAAAGAATTGATGAATGTAGCAGTTTTATGATTAATTACCTTCCAGCACGGAGCACATGATAAAATTGTATGCTTTTTCTCAGAAGCTAGACTATGGGCAAGTTAAAAAGACACTTTTTATATTGATAAAATACTTTTATGAAATGACAACATTCTCTTGGAGTTCACTAACAGAAGAAGAATAGATCACTCTCTTCTCGGAGTCTGCTCAGAAGTCAAGAGAAATGAAAGTACACACACAGCAAAATGGTGTTACAACAATGAGACTGTGTTTCTTATATATCAGAGTGTCTAAAGTAAGAACAAATAAAACTGATTATACCACTTGCCAAAATGGAATCAAATCTTTAAAAACTTTGTTTGCTGACAGGAACACAAAATACACAGGTTCTTTTAAAAGAACTTCCAGTATTTGTCACAAAGTTAAACCTATTTGACCTTGTTTCCATCAATACTCTTAATTATTCATCCACATTACTTGAAATGTTAAGTCCACACTAAAACCTATATGCAAAGTTTAATAGCAACTGTATTCATATTCATAGTGTCTCTAAACTAAGATAATCCAAACATTCTTCAATAGGCAAATGCATTTAAACAAATAGTCCAGAGAACATAATATTTTCATCAATAAAAGGAAATGAGTACTTAGCCGTAAGAGTCATGCATGAAATTTTAATTTGTTACTAAATGTATGAGATTTGGGAATAATCCAGGAAAAAATGATGTAACCCCACAAAACAGTAATATCTGATAAAATTATTAGTGATTGTTGAATAGGTTTTCATGAGAAGTAAACTCTCTCACACTAAGAGAATTTCCAGAAATTCACAGTGAAAGAACAATTACTCAGAAGCCTGAGAGAATACCTAGGTGATGACCCTTAATGACATGAGGTCCCCAAAGTTTCTTACTCTTACAAAACTGTGGGTTTGGGATATGTTAGGTATGCAAATCAGCTGCTTTAAAAACACTGGATATATAAAAGTTTGATTTGGTGAATGATAGATTTTGAACTTGAGAGTTTACATCTTTAGTGAAGAAATAAACATGCAGGAGAAAATGCACAGTGAAGAATTTTGGCTCATTTACTAAATCCAAAGTTAAAGAAGCTAGGCTTAAAGGTCTGCTTTATGCACGATTTCAATTAAGTGGCATTTTGTTAATGGTAAAATCATAGAAACTATCAGTGCTAAGTGACCGACCTAAGAATGAGAGAAAAGAGTGCTGAAGAAATTAAAACAAAATAAATTTTTAGGCTAGAGAAATTTTGCATATGGTTTCATGGTTATGAGGCACTACACATGTCTAATTTAATAGAATTTATAACACAAAGAATAAATGCCAAATGAGAAAAATCATTCTAGGGGTCAGTTTTTACTGGAATATGGAAACTGACAAAACAAATGAACTATTATAAATGTACAAAGCAACCTTTCTGAATGAGGCAGGAGAAAAGTTACATCTAAGTGACGTTGAAAATGAATGGAGTAGAAGATGAATGCAAAGGAATCCATCCACATCCAACTGACAATATTTTTTGCCGTAGGATGATAGGTTAACAACTATAATACAACTGTATGACATCACATAATTGGAAAACATAGACATAAGTTGTGGATTATGAGTGAGGTTTTCACTGTTGGAAATGAGTTTAAAAGCAAAGAAAAAGGCAAAGACTAGATTCACTCACATGGGAATAAAGGAGGAGGAAAGATGGTTTTCTGAATTCTCACTTTGCTCATTTTAGGCACTGCTGGCTGCATTCAGAAGTTTCTATAGATCTAGGTGAGTCCACCAGCTAGTATACTTCACATATTTTTTGCAATATTACTTGGCTGAACAAGTCTTGTCAGGATTTTTTTTGGTCATAATTCTATTTCCTACCTTTTAAAAATAATTCTTTGGAAACATGTAGGTATGTGTGACCTACACTTAAGAAATTAAAAGAAGGGCAGAGGTCTTAGCTCAGTGGTGCCATGCCTGCCTGATAAAGAGAAGATCCTGAATTTATCCCAGGTACTAAAAAAAGAAACAGAAAAAAAAAAGAAATTAAGAATAGATTCTCCATTGTATGTTATATATTGTGAAATAGAAAATGCTCAATGTAAAATAAGGTGAAAGGGGACAATGTTGAGATTGTAACAAAAAAGTAAGGAAACAAATTTTATGTATATGGGGGAGTGGTAGGGTGAGTAGGGCTATGTGAAAAAATGAGAATTAAGTTGTGTCTTATACTGGTACAAATCCCCATTATGGAGTGCAATCATTATGTGTATATTTAATGTACCAATAAAGATTAAAAAAAGTATTAAAACATGTGATTATTTAAACTAAGAAGATCTAAGTATTATCAAATTTAACTATACTAAGGCAAATATTTTTTATTTCAGTAGAATGTTGATCTTTATAGGTTAGTGTTTTATTTGTACAACTTAATGATTAATTTCTGCTGCACTGAATTATTGCCTCTTGTTTTTTTATGTGTTCAAAACACATTTATATGTTATAAATTTATCTATTCATTTACATTAGAACAAAATTTTATGATAGAATAAGATAACATGAAGCTAAATTGAAAATTGTTATGTGATGATGAAAGCTAAAATGTTCACAATTGAGATAATAATAATATTATTAACAGCGACCTGCTCACATGTAATCTTAGAAATGACTCTTGAAATATTTTTATAGTATTCATAAAACTGACAGTGAGAAAACCAAGTCCAATAAACGGAAACTAATCTGGTATTTGAAATATCTTAGACCCAGTTAAATTTCTCTTTATTACCATTCTATTATATATGCTTGAGGAACAGATTACTTTTTGTAAGAGAAAGAACTAGATCTTTCTAGCATTAATAGCTTTATACCATTACAACTATTTAGCAAAGTACTCTGACATATTGTAGTTTAACAATAAATCTCATAATTATACATTTTCTACCATAATAAGTCCATTCGTAGGAACTTGCTTAGGTGAACTTCTCATGTCAACATCAACAAAGAGCTGATGACAAATATCTACAACAACTTTAAAAGAAATAAAGCTTATATGTGACCTATATCACATCTTTTCTCTGGTGTGAGAAAATAAAGATGTAAATGACTCCTAGAATTGTATGTTATATATTGTGAAATAGAAAGTACTCAAAGTGAAATAGAGTGATGGGGGAAAATAATGAGATTATAACAAAAAAGAAAGGAAACAAATTTTATGTATATGGGGGGTGGTAGGGTGGGTAGGGTAATGGGAAAAATGAGAATTAAGTTGTGTCTTATACTGGTACAAATCCCCATTGTGGAGTGCAATTATGATGTGTATATTTAATGTACCAATAAAGATTTCAATAAAAAAGAATAGATTCTCCATGATCTTGTGACACTATGTGCCATGCTACACATAGAACTTGTCTTTCTTGCCAATTTATTTGTTTATCTTAATAATTATTTAAACAGTTGAAAAAATAGATATTCACTTTAAACTTTGACCACAATCAAATATTAATTTATTTTATTGCTCATTTACTTCTACCTTTGGTCTCTGGAAAATCTATCAGGCGACTTATGATTGTATTTGGCATGCTTATGTCTGTATTAGTTAGATTTCCAAACGTTGGAACAAAAGCCTGACTTCCCAGAGAGAAGGACAAGAGGCCTAATTTAGCTCATACATTTGAGGATTCAGTCCATGTTTTACTCTCTGCCAGGCTGAATGGGGGCGAGGGGGAAGCTGCTTATCTCATAGCAGCCAAGTAAGGGAGAGAGAATAAACCAATGCCTTTGCTGACCAGGGCGCACCATCGAACAACACAGCCAGTACCACCAAGACCCAATCTACTTAATAGATATAGGAGTTTTGAGGAACACTTTCACATAATAGTCTCATCTGACCACCGAGAGAGAACTTCCTAACCTCTTTTTAAAAATTTTTTAAATCTTTATTGGTACATTACATATACACATCATGATTGCATTCCATAATGGGGATTTGTACCAGTATAAGACACAACTTAATTCTCATTTTTTCCCATAGCCCTACCCACCCTACCGCCCCTCCCATATACATAAAATTTGTTTTCTTACTTTTTTGTTACAATCTTAACATTTTCCTCCTTCTTCCTATTTTACATTGAGCATTTTCTATTTCACAATATATAACATACAATTCTAGGACTCATTTACATCTTTATTTTCTCATACCAGAGAAAAGATGCGATATGTACCTATCTGTGCCCTATTTATTTCACTTATGAGGATATCCTCAAGATATGTCCATTTAAGTAGAAATGATTCAAACTTATCATTTTTATGGCAGAGTAATACTCCATTCTGTAGAAGAACCACAGCTTTTTTATTCAGTCTCCAGTTGATGGACACTTGGGTTGTTTCCAAGACGTAGAGGCGCATCTTCTAATATATCCTATACAAATCCTAGAATGAGCCATTTTGCTAAAGAGCCCTACTTCCTTTGGTCAGAAAATGCATTGGAACAGCAAACTCTGCATGCTGGTGTCTCATTGGTACTGGTTATTATTGAACATATGAGTAATGGTATATAAAATGTTCATAATGGAAAAATATGTGGAGATAAGAAATTAAAGACATACCGTCTCAGA
Source organism: Petromus typicus (assembly GCA_004026965.1). Taxonomy (NCBI): domain Eukaryota; kingdom Metazoa; phylum Chordata; class Mammalia; order Rodentia; family Petromuridae; genus Petromus; species Petromus typicus. The sequence goes on from PVIR01017217.1 coordinate 17,873, forward strand.
TTATGCCAAGTTGGTATAAGCAATGAGCCCCTAAGAAATCAGCCATTAAACCAGGCTTGGTGCTGCATACTTGTAGTCTCTCTATTCAAAAGACCAAAGGAGAATCTTCATGAGTTCAAGGCTACCCTGAAAGATCTTGTCTCAGAAAAGAAGAAAAAGAGAGAGAGAAAAAAGACACCATTTAGGTTCTTTTGAAAGTAATATCATTCACATACCAAAGTGAAAAAATAATCTTGATGACTAAAAGCTAGTAATTGGGACTATCATGAATCAAATAAGCAAAGTCATTGTAGTAACTCTTATTTTCCACTTGGCCTTATGTCTCACCCATATATACGTTTTATACCTACAGTTCGTCATTGCTGTTCACAGATCCATAACTTCCTCACAAACTTATTGTTCTTTATTCCAAAAGTATGAACCTATAGAGCTTGGATCATGCCTTAAATTTTCACTCTCTTACAAAGATTTCTATGTACATGTAAATTAATAAAATATTTGATTTTCTCTTTCATCAGCACTTTTGTTCATTGAAACCCTAGATCTAGCCAAGAAACACAAATGGGAACTAGGAATGTCGTAGTATGTTAGCATGACCTCATTGTGAAAAAAATATCTGAAGTAAACAACTTTCTAAGAAAGAAAATTGAATTTTTGTTTTCAACGTGAGAGCTTTCAGTACATTGTGTGCTGGCCCAATGACATTACATTATGGAGGATGTATGTGGCGATGACCTCTGTTAACCTCAGGCAGAAGGAATGGAGGGGCTTAAGGTCTCAATATCTCCTTCAAGTGCACATACCTGGTGTCGTGTTCACCAGGAACAAATGTTAAGCATTTCGTCATCTCCAATGGCTCTTCAAGATGTGGACCAATCCTCAAATGCGTGGGCCTTTGGGGACATGTTGTAACACGCACAAGAGGTGATTCATCTCTCTCCACATACACAAGATAGATTAATAGTTATGTGAGACTGGGACCTTGAAGTGGGATTAATTTATCAATTAATTGAGTTCATCAGTTTTCTAATATATCAAGAAGACTGTGTAAGAGGTTCAGTATTTCTATGTTCTTGCTTTCTCTCTTTTTTTTTTTTTTTTTTTTTTTTTTTTTTTTTTTTTTTTTTTTTTTTTTTTTTTTTTTGAGACAGGGTCTTGCTTTGTGGTTCAGGTTGGCCCTGAGCTCAACCCAAACTCACATCACAGCAATCCTCCTGCCTCTGCCTCCCGAGTGCTGGGATTACAGATGTGAGCCACCATGCCTGGCACTGTGGTATGTGGTACTGGTTGCTGCTGGGGTGAGTCTCTATGCCCAGGATTGTTATGTGGTTACCAGGGATCGAACCCGGGTCCTTGCGCTTACAAGACAGGCGCAGGAACCACTGAGCTGTATACCCGGGCCTTGCTTTCTTTCTCTTGATTGTCTTTTCCAATGATAACCTTTCAAAAGTGGGTTCTGTGTTTTATCGTCATAATCCCTCAGTCCCTATGTAATATCATGCTTTATCCAGTATAATGTGATCTCTTTAACTCTGCTTTCAGGATATTTAAATTTAGTTGCAGTAAACTTTAGGAGATGCTCAAAATTATTCATGTAATTAATATGGTATTATACTGACTATAACTAAACTAGCTAAATAAATGTCAGGATCTAGAAATCTTATCAGAGATTTTTATTATAATCTTTAGAAAAATAATATAACTGATCTCATAAAAATGTTAGCCTTTTAAAAAATCATTCCCACTTCTGATAAATCTAGACATATGAGCTCTCTAATTATGCTAGTGATTCATATCTTATGAAAAATTATTTTTCCCCTTCCACCCACTCACAAATGTTTTACTTTTGTTCTACCATCCATTCACAAATTCTTCCTAGAGAATCCCATAACCTAAAAAGATCTTGCGAAGCATTAATCTAATTCATTTATTCTATAAAAACAGTAAGTAGTTTTATAATCTTCAAAATGTAATATTTTATGTTGTATACGCTTACGTCAAATAAGTTTCTAAAACTATCACCCAACCCTACCAACACACTATTTATTTATGTTTTTGAGACATAGTCTCTGTTTGTAGTTCAAATTGGCCCTGAACTCAATATGTAGCCCAAGGCTCATCTCAAACTCTGGGAAATTCTACTGCCTCTTCCTCTCACATGCTGGGGTTACAGGGGTGAGCCACCATTCCCAGTATTGTGGCATGTGGTGCCAGGGATTGAACTTGGGACCTTGTGTTTGCCAAGCAGATGCTGGAACCTGTGAGCTAAATCCCCTGCCCTCATACCTTATTTTAAACAACAGTATTCTAAACTCTGATCTGAACTTGTTTTGGATTGTTTGTTACTGGTCTGCTTTTTGTTGTTGTTGTGGTCTTACCTGAACACATTTTCTTTTTTTCTTTTGTTTTCTTTTTTTGAGACAGGTTCTAGCTTTTGTATTTTAGGCTGGCCTTGAGCTCAGCCTCAAACATCACAGAAATCCTCCTGCCTCTGCCTCCAGAGTGCTGGGATTACAGGCGTGAGCCACAGCGCCTGGCACTGTGGTATGTGGTACTGATTGCTGCTGGGTTTGAGTCTCCACACCCAGTATTGTATGTGGTTACCAGGGAATCAATTGAACCCTGGCCCTTTTGCTTGCAAGACAGGTGCTCGAACCACTAGGCTAAATCCCCAGCCCCAACCAGAATGTATTTTCAAAGTTAATTGTGACATTTTACTCTCTTTTACAAAGTCCTTAGTTTGTGAATCTACTATTCATTTATAGAAATAGTTCTCTAATCTTGGTCATTATACTAATTCCTCTTTTCTTACCACTAACAATATTATGAAAGATATATTTGATGTTATGCTTTAAACTATGATGCCTGTGACTGCTTTCAGAGAAAACACACAGACACACACACACACAGACACACACACATACACACGCACACACACGCACATGCACACTCCCCTTTGAGAACTGAACCAAGTTTCTATGGGGTTATATAAAATTTGCCTTGCAAGTGAGTCTACCTGGGAGCTGTTGATAAGCGAGATAAAGATGGAAGCTGTGAAGATGTCTCAGACCCATTCTGTTCCCAAGGGTAATCGTGAGGCTGATGGTTTTGATAGTGATTGTGGGGCTGCTGTTTTTCAAGTTGAAAGATTCTGGTTTGGCTAAATTAAAAAGCAAGAAAATGTAACTGTTTTTCCCAAGATTCACCGGCTTTCTGTGAATAACAATCTGGGTTTAATTTTCTTTGTCTGAAAATGCTGATGCTGACAATTTTCAGAAGTTCTTGTTTTGCTTTCATACGGAAGAGAATTTTTCATTTCCCTGCTTTGAGACTTTCACTAGCACGCGAGAAGAAACTGATTTTTATATTGACTTTGAGTTGTGCTCTAAAGAAATGTACTGGTGCTTTGAACAGCTGTTTCAGTGTCATTATTTTATTTATTTTTTCTTTCTATTTTCTACATTGTGATAATTTCATCTGGAACTAAGAACATTTTTGCTGTATGGTACAATACTTTATTTCTGTTTTTTCCATATGACACTGAGCAGGATATCCAGTGTGAAGTAAAACGCAAGTGATAAGAGACAACACTGTTGCTTTTCCTCCATTTTTAGGTGAATCCATTGTTTTTTACTATTTTGTACACTACCAACTGTACTTATTCCTAGTGATACCTGATTTCATTATCAATAGCCAAAGATTTTGCAAAGAGAGATTTTCCACATCTATGTGGGTAGGACACCAACAAGGTTTAGTGAAAGCCTAGATAAAATATATTCTAATCTTACCCATTAATAAAGTCTCTGTTGAAACATCACTATGATTATAGCACAATAGAAATACAGGAAATAGTGGTGGCTATTTGTACACATTAGCTTACACAAGGAAATGGTGGGCTAACTTTGTCCCACACTGGTTGGCCAACGTATAATAATGCTGAATAATTGTGCCATCTATTTTCAATGTGATTTGTTAATGAATCAACTATATCTGATTATCTTCAAGTGTTAAATTAATATTGAATTCTTTGGATAGATATTAGTCATAGTGTATAATTATTATTTGATTATTGATGGGGTAGATGCAATTCGATCAAATACTTTTGCACAACCACAGTTTTTTTTTTTTCTCCTAATTGTATTTCTGTCTCTTTTCTCCACACAGATAACTTTATCCCTAACAATACTGGAATATTTACTAGTTTCTTAAATTCTAAATTATATATAAAATAATGTTGGATTTCTGTACTTGTGCAATTAGCAAAAATACAGTGATTAAATTGTTGTTTTATTTTCACATATCATAAAATGAAACAAGAGATCTTGTCCAAATTTCAGTGTTTTATTTTACTGCATCTTTACTTTTACTATACTACTATGAACCAAAGCTAGAACCAGTCACATTTTATTATAATGATAATAAATCCCTATCACTTAAGGAAAAGAATATAACTATTCTCATTAACAGTTTGTTTTTCTAACAGTTAACTCCTAATAGTCTTCAGAAAGAGATTTAATATGTGACTTCCTTAGAGAGTAAGTGTGGTGTTTACATTAAATTGCTTTTTGCCCCTTGATACCAAACCTGCTGCCACCTTGACTTTTAACCGTACAGTTTCCAAAATTGTGAAAAATAAATTCCTGTGGTTTATAAATTACCCGGTCTAAGTTTATTTTTATATTACCATTAATGGACTAACACAATGATCTTTGTTAAAAAAAAATTCTCTATGTGTCTAATTGTCATCTTGTCTCAATAAAATCAAGAACATTAGCATCTTTACCTTGGCTACATAAACATGGTAAACAGAGTTTCATGTTATGTTAGAGAATACTTTTCAGGGACAACATTTTATCTCTACCTATTTTCAAATTGTTATTTATGTTTGGTAGGAAAAATTTCAATCAAAACATCCATACATACAGTTGCAATATTATATCCAAAAGCATAACCTTAAAAATATTGTATTTTACTGTTATAAAATCAGCTTAATTTTCTTACATAGCTTTTTCTGAGCCAGGAGTAAATTCCTAATGAAATATTCTAGAAATGAAAAATAACTTACTGGCCATCTTAATGTTAAAACATGGTGCTTTATATAAACTCACATCTTACTTATTTTAAGGGGTAATTCTCACACTGGAACAGCTCATAGCTGAGTGTATATTTCCATCAGTATGCCTAAAAATCACTGTTAGCGAGGCAGCTGTCATATCTCAAGATGTATATTGTGCAAATTTAGAAGCAGATGTCCACAGTGTCTTTAATTTTGAGAAATATGCATGATTAGCTGTACATGTGTTTGGTTTAATAAATATCTACTAGGTTAAAATTATGCCAAATTTTAACACTGAATTAAAGAAAACTTAGACACAAAGCAGAATCTAAGCAAAGCTTATGAGCCATAAACTTAATAAATACTCCACTTGGAGGAATAATTTTATATTTGCTTGTAATCAAAAAAGCAAATGGTATAGAGGATCTAAGATATTTTCAGGTAACTTGATTATATTGTTATGAAAATATTATAAAAATGGACTAGTATATGGTATCTAATGTGAATAAAGGCAAGGAAATTCTTCATAATAGGTAATGGAAAATCACAGAAAGGAAATATTATTGTGACTGACTCATTTATAAGCTAGTATTGTCTTTAAGACATCAAACATTAATGATTCTGTTATATTTTGCCTTATTTTACCAGAGGCTACTTAATTTCTAATGTGATTTAAATAAAAAAAACCTATACTGAAAATTCTGATTCATCCACATTTTTGACATGCTTTAAAATTTTAATGTTAATACTATGAATACCAAAGTTATGAATGTCAGTTAGGAAAAAACAGCACATCACTGTGAAATTACAATAAAGAATGCTGGTCATTAAAACTTTTTTTCATATTTAACTCATTTAATTTTAATCTATAAAAAATTCCTAATAAGAAATATTTTCCTTGATAACTTAGTCGTGTGTGCTCAAAAACTTGAGTGTCAGGTAAGCAGGTAGATGACTTGATAAAAGTTATATGGAACAAAAATCAGTAAATATTTATACTCACCTATCCAGTGCATTGAGTCAATGCAGTCTATGGATATGTATCTGAGAAAGTGGAAAATGAGCAAGATTGAAAAGAAAGTGAACTTGTTCTGTTTCTCTCAACTGGTCTGGTAACTATAGCTGCTCAACCAGTCAGTTATAGGCCTGAGTTTGTCAGCTTTTCATTACTGTGACAAAATATCTGAGAAAAATCACCTTATAAAGAGGAAAGGTTAGTTTGGTTCATGGACTGAGATATTTCAGTCCATGGCCAGTTGGCCTTATGATAGCACAGTGCATAATGGTTTGAGCATAGTGCAACCAGGAAGCAAAAGAGGGATAAAAGGGAAGGACTGGATTTCCAATACTTCATCAGCACCCCACATGAACCAACACCCTCCTAATGTGCCCCATTTCTTAAGGGTTCCAACCCTCCCAATAGCACCAATTTAGGACCAAATATTTCAGACCCAAATTAAAGCAAAACCTCATAAAAAATCATTTGAAGGGCCAAGGATTTAGCTCAGTAGTTCCAGCATTTGCCTTGCAAGCGTAAGGACCCAGGTTCGATTCTCAGTAACCACATACAATACTGGTTGTGGAGACTTACACCCAGCAGCAATCATATCACATACCACAGTGTCGAATGTGGTGGCTCATGCTTGTAATCTCAACACTCAGGAGGCAGAGGCAGAAGGATTGCTCTGATGTGAGTGAAGCTGAGCTCAGGGCCAGCCTGAACTACAAAGCGAGACCCTGTCTAAAAAATATATAATAATAATAACAATAATAATAATAATAATAATTTGAACAATGTAACTTTATACTGTGTTGGAACATATTGAAAAATATCTATTAATATAATGAAGAAAATACCAGTATCAAAACCTACAGATAATGCCGCTAACATGGAACAAAGTACCAGAAAGAAACTTTCTTGTATAAAAATCTCTCTACACCCTCAGTTCTGGGAGCACAGAGAACACTGATTTGTAGAAGTAAAGGACAACAATGATTTCAAGTGGAAAGCCATAGAAAATGAGTTTGACTTTAAAAAGGAAGATTTTTAGCAATATCTTCATCAATATATTTATATTCTTTTTATTTTATGAATGATGTGCAAAAGATCTATGATTAATTAAGCACATAATTAAATTTTTTAAGAAAAAAAATTACAAGCAAAATGTAACATAATATTGGGTAGTGGTTTTTGTTAGTATTGTCTTAAATAATATTCACTCATAACCTGTAGTATTCTATCTTAAATGATATGTTGGTAATATTTTTATCCTTTTGTTATAAGGATCCTTTCAAAGCTATATAGTTGAAAAAAATTTATATTTTAAGGATTAAGGAAATAGTGCAAAAGAATTTTTAGTATGCTGCAGAAAAGTAATTCATAGTTGCAATGGCAATACTCAAAGTGTATGAAAGATAAATAGGTGTACACACGCACAGTCACACACACACTCCTTATATTTGGGCTAAAGAAACCTTCATACCTTGTTTCCAGCTAACAAAATAGGAGTTGTAAACCAATCAACAGCCTGAGGATTATATTTTTGTAACAGTTCACTGAATTTCAGCCAATCATAGGATGACAACTAAGCAGACCATGTCCAAATAAGGCAATTGAGCTGTAATAAGCCAATTTCTTTATTTATGTCACTTTCATTTTAGGTTCTAAAAATGTCACTTCTCCAGGCTGAGGAGAGTGGCTCTCTCAACCTTTTCTAGTTCTGAATTTTCAAATAATTCTTTGCCCAGTAAGCTGTTAAAATTTTCTCATAAATATGTGTGTACTGTGTTTGTGTATGCACACATATTTGCACATGTATAGGTGGATGGGTAAGTGGGTGGATTTGTGTGTTTAGAACCCTACCAGGCTCCCCATTTTAAGTTTTTGTTAATTTATATTTTATTTTCACTTTTATTTTAGAGGGAAAATATTATTGTCATCTAGTGATTTTATGTCTAGAGTCTAATAGTCTAAATATTTTTTTGTTTTTTTGAATAATGAATTAAAATATGAGATGATGTGGCATTTTTCTCTCTCTTATTAAGTAATTTCTCTGATTACATATATAGCTATTAAATTTAGTTTTTATAAATGCTTGTATTAGTTGTTATTAATGAATTCAAAATAGATACAAAAGATGATATTGCTCCAGATTTATAAAGCATCAATGAATGTTAAATTAAAACTAATCTTTGTATATCTACTAAGCAGTTTTTTGACAAATACATTCAATAAAAATGCAAATAAAGGTAAGGTCCTTTTGGAGGTTCTTCCAGTGTAGCGCTACTATCTTTGACTAGAACTGGATTTTGAAATGAGAAATAAATCCATTAGATGAACTTCTCCTTATTTACAAATTCATTCCACTTTAACAAAAAGTCTACAATGTTTTAAATACGTGGTTTTGTAAGGAGACACAAAGATAAATGAAACATAGTTGTTGTGCCCAAGAGGATCACAGCTGTGATAACACAAACATCATTAATATATCAGCAGGCTGCCTTTATGGTATTTGCTCATGGCATAATTAATAGATGTACGTCAATAAATGTATACGCAGTAACTTCTGTTCTCACAGAATCTGATGAAGTTTTTGCATCATTATTTTTCATATTTTCTCATGAAGATCTTGAAATAGAGATTAGCATGTTGAAGCTAAATAACCAACACCATTCCTCTAGGATTGCAATTCAGGAAGTACACTTCAGAATAAGGAGGGTCCTAAGCGGTGATTGCTAAGCAATGGATATCTTGGCAGAATAATACAGTTTCTTTTTTAAATAAAATACGTTTCACTTGTGTCTATTTCCATGAGGAGATTAGGGGTTTCAGTTTCTAATCACCCAGCTTTTGGGCAAATGGTGCGGTGGAAGTTCCCAGGCTGAGGAAAGCTGCTCACCTCATGGTGTCCAGGAAGCAGAGAGTACAGGAAGGAACCGAGCAGGGAGACACGGCCTTGTAGGCCGCGTTCCCAGTGACCCACTGTTTCTCACCGCATCATACCTCTTAAGAACAAGTCAGATATAAGCATCTCAAACTAATCACCACCCAAGTCCTCACCTACGAAGGCAAGAGGATCTTAGGGGACCTGAGAGTTGAGATCTACCCATGTGGTCAAGGCTATTGTGCTGTCTTAAAACAATGCTAATGATTAAGAAAACCACGTACAAAGAGAAAGAGATGTAATATTTATATTTCAGCCACATGTCTGGAGAATCCGGTATAAATTCTAGGTGCTTATGCAAAATCTAACAAAGGTGACAGAAAAAAAAATGTGCCGTATTTTTTAAAATTCCGAGTGTTGTGGCAGCCTGATGGACTTGATACTTATAACTGGGTTCAATAGGCTGGATAACAGCCCCAAGATTATCACATTAGTCTTTTAAACAGTGTTAGAAATGTTTGATTGAGACTCATTTGATCAAAAGTTGCAGAGAAGCATTATTTAGATATAGACGAACTGCACAGATGGGACCGGGTGTGGCTTCACACATTCACTGCAGTTGATAATAACCACTGAGGCCTGAACTACTAAACCTCAGGGAGGATCCTGGGATTCAGTGGAAAAACGGAGATAAAAAAAATAAAAGCCGAGCACACACACACACACACACACACACACACACACACACACACACACAACCAGAAACAAGGAGGCTACACATGTGTCCCTAATCCTCAATATGTCTTTTTATGTTCTAAGTGCAGGATAGTTTTCAATCAATTTTCTCCCTTTGATGTGAAGAAAACATCAAGCTCTTCTGAAGAAGAGCTTTAAAGAGGGTAATGTTCATGGCTCAGAAAACAGGGGGCAAATGACCATTAGGTATTTCATTTCGGTGGAGCTTGGGAAGAAAATGAATTAGTGTCATTCTCATTTAAAATGAGACACTCATGTGCATAATCTGATTTTAAAGTAGGGAATTTAAATATGATTTTATAAAATGGTTCCAATAACATGTTTGTAACAACTTAGCTGTTAAATAATGGAGTGCATGGTGAGTTCAAAGAGATACAGTCATTCCTTGGTCTATAGTTTTTCACTTCTTACAGCTTTATTTAATCTCACTCACACTGATATACTTTATGTGGAGAGTCGTAAAAAATAATTTAGAAGTTATTAAGGACCTTTTATAGATTTTTATTTTAATTACTACATTTTATTATTAGTTTTGTTATATCTCATGATTCCTAATTATAAATTACACTTTATCAGAAGATTGTGTATACATGAAAAAATAGTACTGTATATGAAAGTTTCAATAATACCCATGGCTTCAGCTATCCAGTACATCTTGAAACATGTCCTTTGTGGGAAGAAGGACACAACTGTATATTCATAATGGATTAAAAGAGACTGAATTTGACTTATCAGTGCAATATTTTATTTACCCAACAAAAGGCAAAAATAACTTTTATCATTCTCTACCTACAGCTGGTACCAGTTGGGGCCTTTATAGTTAGTAGCAGAGTGATGACTTAAAGTCGAAATGCAAAAGTCAGATATGTTGCCTGATGTGGACTATTTAAGAAATAGGATACATGAAATACAAAGGATGTGCATGACAGTCTTGAAGAAAATCAAGGTGCAGTCTTCTAAAATAACAGAGACAAAAAAAGATCATAATAATTATTTGATTTTTATTTTAAGACCACTGGGAAAATCAAACCCTGAAGCAAAAATAGTCAGTATACTTTTGACTTTGTTTTCCCTTCTGAAAGTATATAATGGATATGGATGAAGATCTTTGTGCCACAGCAAGGTAGAACTGTTAGCTTGTTTATACTTTTGAAATTGGATTTAATCCCAACAGGATAAATACTAATATCTCCATTATATAATCCATAGGAAACTATAATAAGTAACACACTCAAATGTCAGAAGTAGGAAATTAAATCAAAAAAGAAAGATGTTTTTCTTCAGAAAATAATTCTTAAATCACTTTTTTAAGTAACAAAAGGGAATGAAATTGTGACTATTGTGCTCAGTGATGGCTGTCACTCAAGCACAAGACTGTATCACTGGTGAACGTTGGTGGAATTCACAGCGACGGTGCTTAGAAGACACAAGCAGGGGTTGTGAATAAAATTCTTCACAACTGGGACATCCCCAACCTCAAGTGTATATGTTTAAAGGTCTTATTTTGGGACCAGGGATTTAGCTCAGTGGTTCCAGCACCTGCCTTGCAAGTGCAAGGGCTCAGGTTCGATCCCTCATAACGACATACAAAAATGCTGGACCTGGAATCTCACGCCCACCTGCAATCAGACCCACATACACAGAGTGGGCATGGTAGATTGTGCCTATAATCCCAGCACTCACGAAGTTCAGTGAGTTCAAGGCTGAGTTTAGGGCCAGCTTGAACTACAAAGTGAGATCATGTCTCAAAAAAAAAAAAAAAAAAGCTTTATTTTTACTAAATGATGCATCTGTACACTTTATAATGTATACATTCCAATCTGGAATCACTGGGGGAAGTGGTATTACAAAAAAAAATATCAACTAGCCACAGATTGCATTTATGTTACCAGGAGAAATAACAAAGAAAGGTCTATTTTTTTTTTTTAATTCATGGAAGGGAAATGATGATTTGCACTTCCCCTAACTACTTCCACCTGCAGGGTGAACACAGCTGAAAATATAACTTCCCTTCCTTTAGGCATTTCTGAAAGATCAGCAACCCTTAAAGAAGGCCAGCAGGGGGCACATAACATGTTTTCCATCAGCGGATTCCTCCTCGGTTTTATAGCTTTCTCCTATGCACATAGATGTCACAAGGTATATATGCAGATATTTAAAAAATACAAGTGCCAGTCACATCAAAGGTTATACTTAGATTGATAAAAATAGTAACTATGAAAATAATTTCATAATAAAAAATCTATTATTTGTAGAAAATAAATAGAAGTTTTATAGTGTTAGTTCTAATAAAATATTGAACAAATATCTCAAGGTGGTACTGCTCTGAAGTGTAAGGAAAGAGATTTGTATTCATTTGGCTTAAACAATGAGACTAAAACAAGAGGTTTGAGAATATGACTACTCAAGTTGGACTATGACCATCTCTACTACCCATTCTCTGCAAGTTTGATCGGTGCTGGTTTCACAGCAAGTTCAAGCCAGAAAATTTCTTCCATCTTGACCATCAGATCAATTGACAATGGTGGAAAAAAGGCATTGTTTATGCAAGATGTAGTATCATCAATAGCTTCCCTGTAGAGTTCTTTCTGTGGTCTTCACTTATTTACTTAATCAACTATTTTGGAAGAAGAATGGATGAAGAATGAATTCATTTGAAGACCAAATAAATGTTAAGAATCCAAATATCTTAACTTCCATATGTGAATCTAATTCGATGGGAACATTTTTAGGAGAAATCCAGAGCTAAATGGCTTTGACTTCAATAATCAGTAACTGAAACAAAGCACTCTCTTTTCCCAAACAAAGGGAAATATTCCAAAGTTTATGAAGTCTAATAAGCAATAGAATTTGAAGACAGCTAAGACACTTCTTTAGACTCATTTAGTAAAATTTACAATCTAAGGTGCTGAAAGTACTATCCAAGACTTGTATTTAAGTCTTTATCATCTTAGCCAGTAGAAAGAGCTAACATATTCGTGATACTTTGCTCTCATTTTCACATATCTGTATATGTGGAACATATATCTCAGGTTTTGATACAGTGAAAGAAGTCTTAGAAAGTGAATAATATATATTTAAAGGCTGGCTGCACTATAAAATTCATTGTAATAAAACATGATTTAATAATAGAGTACATAATTTTTAATCAACTAGTTTATGAGATTCCACCTGTGTCAATAGGAGAGCAAACAGAGATTAACCTTCCTTTTAATTCAAGAGGGAAATAAAGAATAATGAGACCTGAATTTAAAAAAAAACTTCTTGCTAAGAGTGAACAGAGCTGAAAATATTTTCCTTGTGTTTGTGTAAAAGATTTGTGGAGTTTACAGAAATTCAGCAGGGAATCATTTTAAGTGTGTTTCAGTCAGCAGGAGCGTTCTGTAGTTCATGATTTTCTCCTATGCAAATATGTACTTCAGAAGATATATTTTGAATGTGGTGGATATTTTTTTAAACAAGTAAGTGTCAGGTACTTATTAGAGTCGAAGGCAAATACATGAAAAATTACTCATAATTTTAAAGGAAACCATGCACTACTGACCATGCTCCTCCCTCTTGTGGGAAGTAATGAGCTTTGCTTATAACTGGGGTTTTGATTTAAGGACTTTTTTCTGACTATTAATCTTGAAGCAGGGTCTCTAATATGTCACTTGAGCAAAACAAAAAAGAGAGGGATTGAAAATAAGAAAGGATTTTATTTCTATGACAGAATATAGTCACAAGTAAGAGAAAGAGAGTGAGAGAGAGAGACTACCTGTGATATATTATGTCATGTGATATTCAGCACTGTTAATTTTCTGGTAGCAGTGAGATTACAAAAAAGACACAGAAGACAAAAAATTTTATCAAATTTAGAATTTCAATCCTAAAGAATTCACCAGATCATTTCTGATATGAGATTAATATATAATAGTGTATGAAAAAATTTATTATATATAATAGACTAATACATATATAATTTATATCCAATTTAGCCTTGATTTTTTTTTATATAAATCTAGCTTGCAAGTTACAGTCAACCCAGAGAAACCTTAGGGTTTACCAATGGTGAGTATGATCTTTAGGAGAATGAAATGTTTCTGAACTTTTTTCTCTAGTGGAATGATTAATGAAAGTAGGAAGATCCACATGCTTTAAAACATCTTCCTTACTCCAGGTCACAGATGGAGAGGCTGAAGCTAGCACTTATTGTCAGTTTAGGTTTTAATCCAAAAATATCTATCACAAATCTTGAAAGATTCATCATTTAATTTTTGATATGTCAAAGTCCATTGAGAATTTTACACCTAACAATAAAGTTTTTCATTACTGGATCTGGGTAAGGAGAGATTTGGGATCTACAACACTAACTTAAAAAGGCTTCTGCTTTCAAATAAATCAATGAAAATCACAAATCTCCTACAAGGACACATGAGGAAATTTTTGTGAACATGGGATAAATTAAGGTTCTGACAGAACACAAAAGCATACACATAAAATAAAATAATGATAAATCAAACTTCATTCAAACTTTTAAAAAATTCTACTCATCAAAAAACATATTAAGAGAGTGAAAAAGCAAGCCACCATCTGGTAGAAAATATTTCCATATATCGGAGAATAAAACATATCAATAATGTAAAATAACATCTTACCCAATGGTAACATAATACAACATAAGAACAAAAATGTACATACTAGAACTAATGCCTTAAAACAAAGTAACAGAATTCCCAATAAACTCATGTTCAGTGTAATTAGAAAATACAAATTAAAGCCATAGTACACTATTTTGAAATGGCTGATATTAACAAAGACAACAAGTAAGCGTTGGCAAGCAGCACAAAATGTTTTGGGTTAATTGAAAGTCAAACCCTACTGGTAAGAATGGTTTTTTCGAATTTTTAAGAATTTACATCTACATTTTTTTAAAGGTGGGGTAAGCCAGCTCCATGAACACGTGCCAAATGTCCTCCTGCATGCACTGCGACAACTCACGAAGACTGTGGAGCCACGGCCACCATAAGCCCCAGGAAGCCTTCTCTACCCAAATCTGCATTGTTCTAGGTCATTTTCCAGAAGTCACATCATTTCTACTTTTCTTTTTTCTTAAATAATTGTAAAATAATGTGAATAAGCAGACAACTCTTTAAAGGAAAATATGAATTTTGAATCATTCCACAAATGGATTGTTTTATAAAAATAATCATAGTGCACTCAGAAGGTTTTGCATGACATCTACATTGTTCCTCAAAAACTACTGAAAACAGGGCCGGGGAGTTAGCTCAGTGGTTCCGGCGCCTGTCTTGCAAGCGCAAGGACCCAGGTTCGATTCCCCGGTAACCACATAACAATACTGGATGTGGAGACCCACACCCAGCAGCAACCAGTACCACATACCACAGTGCCGGGTGTGGTGGCTCACACCTGTAATCCCAGCACTCGGGAGGCAGAGGCAGGAGGATTGTGATGTGAGTTTGAGGCTGAGCTGAGGGCCAGCCTGAACCACAAAGCGAGACCCTGTCTCAAAAAACCTAAAAAAAAAAAAAAAAAAAAACCTACTGAAAACAAAGTAGTTGAACTGAAGGTATCAGTACTTTGCAAGGTATTAGTACTTGCAAGGTACTGAAAGATATCAGTACTGAATACTGAAAGATATCAGTACTTTGCAAGTTACCATATTGATATATCTGCTATATGTCAAAGTTATATATGAAAACTACCTGCTGATTTTTTTGAGTGCCATGTTAAAAATACCACATATTTAAAAGAGATATAGATCCCAGCTATGGTCTCTAAACTTGCTTATGTTCCTGAAATTCTCTGTTGGTGTTTGTTCTTGATTCTCACACCTGCTATGAAGTGTCCTCAACATTTCAATTAAATTTTCTCTTCTTGAAAAATTCTATTCTTAAAATAAGATCAATAGTAGTATCTACTCATGTGCCTTTGTTTTAATTTTTTTATTTTTTCTCATCAATATATTTATACTTTGAGTTCCTTGTATTAAAAAAAATCACCATGTGGTATTTAACTGATGTGTCTGATTTATTTCAGTTTAGGTCATAGTTTCAAAGTGCATTAATTTTCTTATAAATGACTCAAATGTATTTTTCTTTATGACAGAATAAAACATAACTGTTTATAAATATAATATTGCATAAGGCCATGTTCAAGATTTAGCCATTATAAATTTTGCTACCTTAAACATAAGTAGGCATATTCATTTGGGAAGTTACATAGAAAGGCAATATCTTGTTTGAAGGAGTGTCCATTTTATAGTATTTTGAGGAAGCTCCACACTGATTTCTATAGTGTTTATATTACTTATGTTCCCACCAATAATGTAGAAGTGTTCCTTTTCCCTGCAGACTCTCTAGCACTAGTTAGAATTTGACATTTGGATGATAGCTATTTTTAGAAAGATGAATATCATACTAAAAGATGGAATAAGATTGTATATAACAGTGCTGTGTTAATTTGTATTTGTCTAATGACTAGAGAGGGTAGACATTCTTCCAATATTTATTGCCCATGTGTACTTCTTTTTCTGAGAAATATGTATGCATTTTGCTTGCCCATTTTTTGATCTGGTCTTTATTTGGAGGGATCTAATTTTTCTAACCTCTTTATGCATTCTAGATATTAGTCCTCACTCAATGTAGTGGTGCCAAAATTTTTCCCATATGTAAGTTGTTTCTTCACTCTGTTGGCTGCTTTCTTTGCCATATGGAGATCTTTTAACTTGATAAAATAACATGTGTTGATTTCAGATATTAGTTCTTGTGCACCCTGAGCTCTGTTCAGAAAAATTCTTTAATGCCTATGCTTCCAAGAGTTGGAAGTATTTCAACTTGGAAGTTGTATAGACTTGAATTTTTCTGTCTAGCCTGTAACTTGTCCATGACCATCTCTGTGGCACTGTTTTTCCCAGTCACTCTGAGAGAGTGGCTCCAAAAAACCGGAATTTAGTTCTTCTGCAGTTGTTTAACTTAAACAGTTATGCCCTCCTAGAACTGACTCCTGATTCAGTGCTCTTTAATATGCTGGACTGTGCTTCTTCTCCAACTCTAGGATACCATGCTTGGAAAGCTATTCCCTAGATAAGCAGAACAAATACTATAGTTAGATATTGGATACATTTTTATTTTACTTTAGTAGATGGTGATAGATATGCATCTAAATCCAGTCTTTTGCATGTATCTAATTAGTTTTCCCCAACACCACTTGGTAAAGAAGCCATCTTTCCTTCATCATGTGATTTTGGCTACTTGTCAATGATCAGATGGTTCAAAATGACTGTGTGTGTGTGTGTGTGTGTGTGTGAGTGAGAGATGTGGTGTTCCATATATATACATATATTATATTAATATACTTCCATATGTATAGTATATATAGTACATATATATAGTATATAGTGTATATATATATATATATATAGTATATAGAGTATGCAGTATATGTAGTATATTTATAGTATATAGTGTACATATAGTATGTATACTATATAGTATATGTATATACAGTGTAAATATATACATATATTATGTATAGTATATATAGTATATCTATATATATACTATATATAGTGTATGTATAGTATATTATATAATATATATTATGTATAGTATATACTATATACTATAATATATAGTATTATATATAATATAGTATGTATAGTATATATGGTATATAATATAACATAATATTGTATCATATTGTATATTTTATTATATTATACATATAATATAT